>DF240114.1:0-131069 GCA_000507305.1 Breviolum minutum Mf 1.05b.01
GTTGCGTTTCCCAAAGTTCATCCACAATACTTTTATAATTGACCTTGTGGATGTATGAAGGTATTTTATAGTAAATGATTTTTATGTTAGATAAGTCCATCTTTCTTAAAAAATTTCCGTATATGATGTTAAATTTTTTGTTGAAAAACATGTTGCCTTTTGAGACCTCTACTTTATACAATGTTAAAGAAGAAAGTTTGTTTATATCCAGTGTTCCGTCCCATGCCTTCCAACTATCAAAGGCATTAAAGATGGGTATGCTAGTTATTTGGTTAAATGCCCATGTGAAGGCTTTAGTCCTATCTATCTCCACTAGATTTTCTACATTAACATTCTTATCTAAATATCCTAGTGGGACTACTGTCCTACACTCATCCAGTATTTCTATATCAACATCGTCGTATTGAGACATATGACTTGATGAAAATAATTTCTTATTGAAGTTGAACATCGCCTCTACTATTCTATTATACTTATCTTCCATGTTTGTTGATATGTCTCTTTCTATAGTGTCCTTTGATAAATCTTGAGTAGATACTGTATAAGTTATGGTCTTATCTTTTTCCAAGGTTTGTGTTGCAATGTTGTATGGTTGTGTTTTTCTTCTTATTATCTTTCTAGTGTCGGCACTCTTGTAAGTGAATTTTATTTTTAGTTCTGATATTTGACCTGCCCTGTATCTAATGTAAGGTTCATAACCTACCTTCTTGAATTGATAAAGGACTTCTGTCAGATTATTATCTTTATGGACTAGATAGTATTCATCTTTATCAGTGAGTTTAAGCAACTCATCTATATGAGAGAACATTTTGTATTTTGGGGGTTCAGTCTTATCAGTGATGTAAAAATTTTTGGACGCCTTGATGTCTAAACTCTTTTTTCCACCTTCCAACTGAAACAACCTATCTTGGTTGCCATTGATGGGGTAGATGTGGTTATTTTTTATTAATGCTGTAAAAATTCTTTTTCTATTGTGCTTGTATCCGTCAGGTATGTATTGAAAAATCAACTGGCACTGATAGTTGTAAAGTTTAACTGGTAGATTAAAAAATTGAAACACTTTTTTCATGTTATTAATGGATATACCGTATTCATGTATATCTTCTTCAGTGGTGTTTAGTAGTTCTAGTATTTTTTTCCTAGATAGTGTTTTTGCTAGACTTCCTCTTTTCTCTCTTGTTAGTTCTGTGCCTTCATATGTTTCTAGTAAGTGATTTATCCAACACTCATTATCTTTGTGGTTGTTGTTTTGGATTGCTTCTTTTACTGTTTCGCGTTCAGTATCTATCAGTGTCTGATGATAAAAATTGTAGATGGATATGTTAGTTGTATCTCTTAATCCCTCATCTTCTACATCATAGTTTTCAGTGGTCTCTGCTTCATCTACATCATACATGATGATTGCGTCGGTGTAGTTTAAAAGTTCTATGAGTGCATTTTTTACATCAACATCNAATAAGCATGTGGAGCAATAAAGGAATTTTGCCCTCTAGGGCGTCTTTTTTCTTCTACATTCTTTCTAAAGAATTGATTGACATCATCCATAGTGATTGACGCATCTTTTTGTCTGGCATCCTTTAAAGTTGTTGCTCTGCTTGCAAATCCGCTTTTATCAAAATAAATATCATTTATAATCTTTTGTTTATTACTATCACTCATATTAATAAACAAAAGAAAATTATTTAGAAGAACAATTACAATAACAACAAAAGGCAACTGCGTTGTCCTTTGCATGCGAGAAATTATTATCTACCCTTTGGCAGGTGAAGTTGCTACTTAATGCCCCCTTCTTAATTTCTATATGGAAATCACCACCGCATTTTTGACATGTCCCCTTTAACCTGTCCATGCACCAACCCACATCAATATAATTATCTTCATTCAACTCTCTACCGGATTTTAAGTCTTGTCTTTTGTATCCATCTATCTTGTTCTTCAAGTAGTTTATCAGTAGTTGTTGTTCCATCTTCTCCTCTGCCTTTTCATTCTTAAAAAATGCTACTTTGTTAAAGTCCCTCGCCCTCGTGTATGCAGTCCAAACCCACTCCCTAGACACTAAATAACTTTTATCCCATTCATGGATGACTATGTTATTGTTAATGGATGCTCCTTGGCAAGAATGACATGTCGCGCAGTATCCGTATCTGAAGTGTTTGTTTAAAAGTTCTTCTGGCAGTGTGTATTGTTTCTTGTCTTTGATGTTTTCTATTGTAATCCCCCTTGAGTTTATACATAAAATTTTATAACGGATATTTACATTAAACTTTGCATCATCATGCCTTAAATACAATCTGCATATCAATTCTTCATTGATTTCGTAAGTGTTTATTTTACCTAACTTTTTCCTGACCTCATCTGACACAGTTTTACACCTGATGTTGGTATATGCTATGTTCATATGCTCTGGATTTATTTTGTTGGTGTATCTGAAGTATTTTTCTATAATATCAGCGATGGGTAATTTATTTTCCCAAAAATCTATGTATAGATTATCTAGCATTATTCTATCCTTCTCGCCTATCCTCTTACAGACCTTAAGATAGATATTATATTTGAAAATCTTATCTACGCAACTATCAGCATATTCATCATGTGATTGGGTATTAGTTAGTGCTTGGATACTTGGAAGTTGTTTTGTATCCCCTGCTCCTATTATAATTTTATCTGGATTGTTCTTGACGAACTCCCTTATCTTATTGTAGATATACATGTTTGACATAAAAATTTCATCAAAGAAAATTACATTAAAAGGACTGTGGTCAAAAGATGGTAAGTCATCCCCCTTATTAACTGGAATGCTGAAGAACATGTTTAATGTAGTTGCTTTACCCTCTATCTCTTGAGACAGTCTATTATGAGGAACTACGAAGAGAACCTTATAACCTAATTTTTGAAAATGCTGACCAATAAAGGATTTTCCTGCTCCCGGGAAGCGAGCGCGTATCATACAAGGACTACATGGGATGATTTGCTTACAAATTGCTTCAGTGTCCCATTCATCTACTACATCTAGTGCTTCGTTTTCTTGAATGGGTATTTGGATAAGTTTATTGTATCTAAATTTGTATTTTTCAGTTGGAAAATTTATGCGTGAAGTTGATACTCTCCAATTGCCTATACCAGTTTCAAAATTCAAAATGCCCTCCCTATATGATTTAATAAAATGATTTGGATTTGGTTTTACCTTACTTAAGTCATCTTGATGGATGGTAAAACTATCACTCTTAACACTATACACCTTGACACCTTTTGCTATTAACTTATTATATGCCTCATACATGGCAAAATTATGATAGTCCAATAAAAGTTGTTTTATATATCTATATCCATTTACTAATGTCTGTCTATCAGTAGTGTTTAAGATATAGTATGTATCTCCCTTATGTCTTCTTTCTTCTTCTGTTTCTTCATCTCTTTCACGAATATCTTCATGTAATGCGTATATCCTTCCTCCGTGCTCCTTTTGATAATGACACGCCTCCCTCAATGAGTTAAAGATGTCGCTCCTCTGTGCTGTGTTATTAGATTTTTCTAGCATGCCAAAGTTGATATTAGCAATTTTCTTTTTAATCTGTTTATCATCATCTTCATCATCTCCGAGTTGCGTTTCCCAAAGTTCATCCACAATACTTTTATAATTGACCTTGTGGATGTATGAAGGTATTTTATAGTAAATGATTTTTATGTTAGATAAGTCCATCTTTCTTANTGTAGTTTAAAAGTTCTATGAGTGCATTTTTTACATCAACATCTCTCTTTAAAAACATCATGACTTTCTTGAATAAAGGTTTGTCTCTTTGCTGGGTGATTTTTCTATTCACGAGTGTCTCTATAAATGGTGTTGCCTTGATATTTGCATGTTTAAACTCCTTACCTGCAAACAGTGGAAAGTAAGGCATGCCATCTATTTTAAACGCCGGTTTTACTTTTTTAGTCGGTGTGTCATCTACTGCTCCCTCATTAGTTGTAAATAGCATGTATTTAATGGAATAAGACTTTTGAGTTCCAAATCCTCTATTAGCAACTGCTCTAGATAGTCTAGATGCTACAGATGCCTTTGTTTTACCTGTAAGTCTTACTCTTACTTTTTTGATTACTTTACCCTCTCTTGCCTTTTCTGCTGTTGCCTTCATCCTTTCTGTTATTGGTTCTTGCGCTTCATACTTCTCTACCGCTTTCTCGTATTGTTTAATTCCTTTTGCCTTTTGTTTCTCATTGTTAGTTGCAATGCCTTTGATGAGATTTTCTGCCGTAGTTAGTTGAGTAATGCGCCTCTCTTCGTAGAGACTGATTATTCGGTTTATTTTTTGTAGTATTGATGTTGGCACTCTGTTTTTGTTCCTGTCCCTTATGGAGTTCAAAATGTTAATATTTTTCTGAATTGACTTTTTCATGATACATATAATTACTTAATAATAAAGTTATTTCTTTAAATAGAGGATTAAAACCGATATATGAAATATATGTATAAAAAGTATTTAAAGATTTATCACTATAAATATTATACTAGTAATAATGTCAAATAAAAAACCAGAGGACTTGACACTTGAAGAGATTAGAGAGCAACTATCTCTGTATCAAAGATTGTTCTACCAAAAAATGAAAAACTCACCTGAATTTCAAGAAGCAAGGAAGCAGTCTAAAAGAAAACACTATTATAAAAAGAAGCAAGAACGTAAGGAGCAAAAGAAGTTGCAAGAGAGTAGCGACGAACCACCAAAAGAAAGACCAGATAATAGAAAATACAAGAAGGACTTAAATGACGCGTTGATTATTGTATGAAAAGATTATGCCAATTTGAAATCATGTTGGCATATTTTTTTCTAAATATAGAATAAATTCTATTTAAGGAATTAACACTATATAGTAATATAATCAGATGTCAGGAGAAGACACGAGCAAAAACAAAGGAAAACCAGACTATACTAAAGGCAAAATATACATAATAAGAAATACACAAAATAATTCAACATATGTCGGAAGCACTTGCCGAACACTGGCACAAAGAATGGCACATCATAGACGAGATATGAAAAATCCCCAGAGGCAACACTATAAACTTTACCAAGCAATGAATGAACTAGGAGTTGATGCATTTTACATTGAACTTCTTGAAGACTATCCGTGCCAGAAACAAGAAGAACTACTAAAAAAGGAGGGCGAAAGGATTAGAGAATATCAGAGTGATATGAACAAAGTCATCAACGGTAGAACCCAGAAAGAATATAGGAAAGACAACAAAGAAAAAATTGAACAATACCAAAGGTTATACAACCAAAATAATAGAGATAAAAGAGCAAACGTTAAAAAAGCACATTACAACTCAAACAAACACACAATAATAGAAAAAAATAAACAATATTACAGAGAAAACAAAGAAAGGAGGAGGCAATATTATGATAAAAACAAAAAAAGAATAAATGAAAGAATGAGGCAATACAACAGTAAGAACAAAGAAAAAAACAATGAATACATGAAGCAATACATGAGGCAATACCGAGAAAAGAACAAAGACAAAATTGCAGAGAGACAACGACAACAACGCAATGAGAAGAAACAAGAAGCAACTGATACTGAACATCTTGAATAAAAATATTATACCAAGTTATGCAGATAAGTTGGCGTAATATTTTGGAAATATCCGCTACAGCGATTACCCCCCTGCCACGCAGAAACACGCAAAAATGAGACATCTTAAATCAACAATGTTGATTTCACATATGTTGATTTTACATAGGGGCATGTTGATTAACATAGGGATAAGTTGTTTTTACATATGGGGCATGCTGTTTCCCTGCTAGGATATGTTGTTTTAACATTTGGGGCATGCTGTTTCCCTGCTAGGGTATGTTGTTTTAACATATGTTGTTTAAACAATGTTGTTTCAACAATGTTGTTTTTTTGCCAAGGTATGTTGTTTTAACATATGGGGCATGCTGTTTCCCTGCTAGGGTATGTTGATTTAACATTGCACTTGGCAACCACGACCAGAAACACTTAATTTCTATGAGATAAACTTTGATGAAGATGCCGAAGGATATGTTTAAAACAAAAAAAAACTATATTGCATCCATTTATTTTTTCTAATTAATGGATACAATGTTTTTTACTAACCTATTTTCTATGAGAGACCTTGGGGTAGAGTTGGTTGTCGCGATATGGAGATAAGATTGTTAAATTTTTTTTGGGGAGAAATGTTTCTTGATAGTTATGAAATATATTGGGGGGAAAATGCCCCTAGTAGTGATGAAATATGTTGGGGCAAAATTTGGAAATAAGAATGTTAAGAAGATTTTTTGGGGAGAAATGTCCCTATGTAGTTATGAAATTATGGGGGGCAAAAATTGCGACAGGCAACCCTACACCAAGGCCCCCCTCTACTCTTATGCTTCTTGTAGGATTCTTTGAACATATGGATGATCTAATGTTGCCTTGTTGCAACTGCTTTATCAGGGATATCAAGTACAGAATCTCTCAAGCAGAGATTCATCTATTTATAAAACAGATTGCAACAAGAAATAGTGGGGTAAATCAATCAAAGGCAGGCCTTTCTGCAAGCTCCAGCGGATGGCCACTTCGGCTTCTGTCCGTCCCATTTCCTGCAATAAAGATTTTTCAAACAAAGGGAAAACGAGTTGTGAAGACCAGTTGCAAGTTGGAAACACTGAAACGTTGTGCAATTCTAGGTTGCAAGTTGCAAATGGTTCAAAATGTTGGAGGATGCCGGTTCCCTGGAAGTCAAAGACCATTATAAAAGAATCGTCCCTTGAAAAATTGTTGATTTATAAATCCACTAACATTTTCCTTCAAAACCTGTGGACTTCCAGGGGGTTCTTTTTGAGGCAAAGGCCAATTGTATTCCCTCTCTCAACGAAGGGTCCTCTGCCATCTTCGCCAAATCACTACGACCAAACATGCGGCCACGAGCCAAAGGTGCCATGCACATCGTTGCAATGCCTTTCGACAAACAAAAAGGAAAAACTTGGGGATTTAACCAAACAGGGACAACAAAGTGATGCAAATCACGTCTTAGGTCGTTTTTGGTTGAACATGTTGAACATCAAAAAAAATTGAAGATTCACATTGAATTAGGCTACTTTTATTTATTAAAAAAAAAGCGTTCAACTCGCACCAAATTCGGGTTTTTGACGCCGTCAAGTGGCCATGCTTCGCATGGTAGGCCGTCACTTCTGGCAGTTGTCGCCAGCAGTGCACCTCAAAGGCGAGAAAGGCTCCCAGTAGTTTTTTCCCATAAAGCCTTAGCCTTTTACCAAAACAGCAAAGTTTACATACACATTTGATATACATATATTTTATATAAGACATATATACGTATATATATATATATATATGTGCATACAAATAGATAGTATATGAAAACCATGTACCTGTGTTTCATTATACAATACAAATGCACATATTCAAACACATCTTGAAAACGCACCTCGATCTGATTGACCTCTGGTAGTTCAAATCCAGATTCTCGCAGACCTGTCATCGGTTTGTCGGGTTTTAAAAAGTTAAAGGTCCGAGGAGATCCTAACTTCGCCAATAGTAGGGACTTGCATATACCTATGTCATAATGGGATATCCTGATAATAGTAGTTGGGATTAAACCCCTGAAGCAACAAATGGAAAACGATTATTCATCAGAAACAAACTTTGCTAATAAGTAACAATAAATAATAAGACCGACAAGAAAAAAACTGTTCAGCTACTCATACTAAAGTTGCATGCTCACCTTCCAGCTGTCCGACGCCAAAGTTCGAGACGCCCACTGCTTTGCAGAGACCCTCTTCTCGGAGCTTCAGGAGCAAAGACCAAACCTCCTTGAGAAAAAAAAACGGCCGAATACTTGAACCATGAAATCCTGGTTGGTTCATGACGGGATCCTTAGAATGGTTTATTATAATCCTATATCAGGAGTTCATCCCCTATATTGCATGTTTAACATAAACATCACAACACCTCGTGAACCGACGACTCGTGAATCTATGGTTTTTTGTTCCCTCTCCTTAATCCTTCCAGCTCTGGGATTGTGGATGACATACAAATCCACATAGTTGGCTTGGTTCCACAATGAAATCACGGTGAAAATTTGTGTGGCTTCTGAAATTCGGACACAAAAACACGCACAAAAGGCAGTTGGAAAAGCAAGGGAAATGTTTAATTTTGACATATCTTGAAAGCAATGGACACTTCACTAGCTCCTGAAAGCAATGTACATTTAATCAAATCTGCTATGCCTGGTATGCAAAATCAAATCTTGAGGAATGCTGAGCACTCCTACTGTCCAAGTTTTTGAGGCTCTCCTTCAAAGAGTTTCGCACCTTGCAGCAAGAACCACAACGACCACAACGGTCACACCGTGGTGGAGTTTCCTCCACCGCGGGGAGGGCAAGATGGGCCTGAGCTTCGCTGGCATGTGCCTTCTGCAAGACCTTGGTGCAAATGAAGACCTGCACGGTTCTTCAAGTGGCGTTGCAAACAAAAATGGCAGGCATTTTTTGTTAAAAGTTATCCCATCTTGAATATATGTTTGAAGCCTTTGAGATGATATTGATTTAGTGATTCTACTATGTTCTCGTTATATTTTGCTTTGGTGGTACAAGCAACACTCATGACTCACTTCTTCCTTTGTCAAAAGACACCTCTATCTCAATCATTTTCCAACCTACATGGCCCCCCAACAAAAGTCCCCAACCTGGTCACGCTTGAGGCCAGCCATTCGTACGCCAGCCGCAATCTCCTTCTCCGTCCGGTAGAACAAGGCCGTGTCAATGAGTCGATAACCTGCTCGAAGTGCTGTGCAAATAGCTTCGCGACCCTCGCGACCTTCCAGATCACCACTACCAAGGCCCATTTGGGGCATCAGCATCCCATTTCGCAGGCGCACCGTACAGCCTGTGGCGGTGATTCATCGGAAAAAGACATGCCTATATCGGTGACATCCACGACTGCTACACAACAAAAATCAGGCCTACACCAGGCCGACTGGCGCCAGAGATCTTCAAGACCTGACTCTCCTGATTTGTTCAAATATGTCTCCCAGTTACCTGAGGATGGACATCAGATATGTGGCATGTTCTTAGACTTCACAGTCCCTTATATACATCCCAAAATCGCAAAAAAAAAAACGACACAACACGAGATACGTTTCCATGCATGTATCCATCTGTCCAAAGTTCCTCAATGGGCAAATCGATCTGATGCGAAGATTCCAAGGCCTCAGATGTCCGTATCCCAAAAAAGATACGAGCCTATGAGAAGTACAGCAAGTACCCAAAAAACAGATGTTTGGTAGCTCGTTTTTGCCACAAAAACAGGCTTTCAGGAAGCAATCAACATTCCTCCCTACCTGCAAGAGGTGCCCCCTGGCTCCTTCAATGGGTCAGTCCTCCCGATATCGACGTGTCGATATTTTCCTAGTTGGTGGTTGAACCAACCCATCTGAAAAATATGATCGTCAATATGGAATCTTCCCCAAATATGGGTGAAAATAAAAAATATTTGAAACCACCAACTAGTTTCCCTTTCCATCTTACAGTGTCTTACAGGTCAAAAATGGTCAAAGGACATTGTGATTCTCACCACGTGCACGTCGCCATGACTGACCTGCACACAAATGAATAGACTGTGACTCACTGAAATAGAACTGCTGCAGAACCGCTTGAAACGCAACAGTTCTGCTTCTCAAAATTTGCAGCTGTTCGAAGTTGCAAATCTTGGAAGCTGCCTTCGCTTTCATTGACTTCATTGCTCTTCTGCAGCCGTGCTCGGTTCCAGCGTCCTGTGCAAAGCACACAGGCCTTCTCATGATCTTTGCACAACGCAGCAGCGGCACCAAACAACAACACTGTCCTCTGCTGTGCACGGTGCTTTGCGTGCTCTCCATGGTGGATTCAACCACTTCCACGTCATCTGCTCTGGGGGTCACCTTCGACTTTTCATTTAAAAACTTTCCGAAACCTTACGACAGAAACGGCAGGTCATGCTGTGTGATGTGTCACTTGATTCACTACATCTCATCCTTCTTGCCCAAGCACAGGGAAGTGTCTTACTCAAAGATAGAGTTTGGCAAATATCGTGCTTCAAGAAAATTATTGTTAAACAAACATCATCAAGTACATCCATCAACATGATGGGAGTGTGCTTTCGCCAACAAATATTGTCATCAAAAATCAGTTGCCTCCGTGTTTTATCTGACAGCATCAAGGCTCAGCATCAAAGCTTGAGCGAAAACTGCGTTGATCCAAAGATGACGTGAAAATGCAAGAGTTTCAGATTCCAACATACCCCTGGGAACATACCCTGGACCCTAAACCTCCTGCTTTGTGAAGGGAATCCGGTCACAATTTGGACGTTCAAAATATCTGGGTAGGAATTTTCTTGGTAATTGTTGGACCAAAGAAAACACTTTGGCAACGAGAAGCACAATTGTCACAAGGATCAGGCCCAAAGCAACCATGAGAATGCCAAGTTCGAAAATCCTGGCGTTTCGAATCGTCGAATCCAAAAAAGATGGAGTTTGCTTACCCGTGAAACAACGTGGACCCATAGTCCAATTTCATCCAATTTCATCCGATCCACTCCTGGTGAGTAATGTAAAGAGTTCTCCATCGCCATCATCAGCAGCTATCTCAGTTGCAACGCTCACATGGTTTCAAAAACCAAAATTCAAGATCCAGAAAGACTGAATGACATACAATCAATGAAGCCTTACACAGGCCTCCGAAATTTAGGGGTGCCTAGTATTCTTGCATTGGTGTTTTGAAGGTCGTGTAATGGAAAGGTTCCAACCCTCTCAAAGAGTGGTTTTCCATGGACCCTTTTTCGACGACAAAAAAATCCTCCAAAATATACACGGGCCGGACCATTGATTTGGAAATGATGGAATAAGATAGCATATATACAGTTATACAATGGTTAAGAACAGAAAATAATCCTGAACCAACTATACTTAACCATATTAACCTGATATCAAGACTTATTAGAACATTTATATTTTATCAACAGATTATATCCAGAACTAAGTGAGAGGTGTATCTGGGTCTCTTATCGTTATGTGCGTCCTGTGCCCAGGCGTGGCATTGAGAGCCCTGAAGCGAAGCCGTTTCTTCGGCTGCCGGACGTTCTTGGGTTGTAAACCTGGCCGAGCAACGCGAAGAAACCAACCGAAAAAACAGACATTTTTGAAGCATGGAATTGACACAAAACTGGAAGTTCATCCAATCATAATATTTGTGTGAGATACCAACACCCTATCATTTTCCATGGGTTTTGTCTCTCAAAGGCAGATTCACATGCATTGAACACTGGAAACCCGACCTGCGACCAGCAGTGCAGCACCACCGATGGCTCCAGAAAAGATTTTGCTCACCATGGTGCCATCCTGAACATTCAGGCGTTCAATTTACCCCGCTTGTTCTACTTGCACGTTCATGAGATAAATGTATTATATATCTGGTATTCTATACATGTACACTGGATTCTATACATGTACACTGGCATCAGAACATGTTGCTTTTCCCACTCTTTCCAGTCACAAAAAGACCCTTTAGCTGCACAATATCCAAAGCAATGTGTCCTGTGCTTGCCGGTGACCGCAAGAACAATATGCACTGCCGGCCTTGGCGCTTATTCTGACGACACTCTTATATATTGGCTTCAAGATTGTTGAAACTTTTTGAAATGTATACTCTACCGTTGAAAAAAACAAGAAAAGATCTTTCATTTGATATTAAAGCCTACCAAAACAAGGTAACAATGAAGGCAATTCTTGAGAGGTGTTTTGAATGCACAAATTTTGTAAAGGGAAAATATGAGTTAGATCTCACATGTCTATACGAGATTCTTGCTTCATATTCCCTCGTATCTCTTGATATTGACTTTTCACTGCAAGTCAATGTTGCCAAGTGACGTGAATTCTAATCGTTTTACCGCTTTACGCACGTTTACTATGTTTTCCTGTCAAAAAGGTGCAAAATCAATGCTTCCATAGGTGAAAGCCGGTCAAGTTTCTATGCTTTTGAACAAATATTCGCTAGAATCTAGAATCTCATTACCAATCTCCCCATTTGTGCAGTACCTCAACCTCGAAACTAGGACTTGGACAACTGCTTCAAACGGTAAAGGGATGAGGAACATGGAAGCTACTGCCTCGGGCCATGTCATCAACCCTCATGGTTTCAGGTTGGTGTAATTCCAAGTTCCATACCAAGGTTTGTCGATAGTTTCCAGTCCATTTGGCATCCCGCATCGACAGTGCTACGACCTGAACCACAAAGTTCCAAACTGCAAAAGGAGTAAAGATATCTGTATAATCACTACGTCCTTAGGGGAGGGGGTAAAAAATGTAATTTGTCTAAAAACTCGAGTTTTGAGAAAACAGCAAAAACGGAAAATGTGCCCATACCCCCCCCCCCCATCACCTACTACTTTTTAGGGCAACACGTAAAAAATGTAATACTACATTTTGACGTTTCGTTCGATTTTTGTAGGCAAAAAGGGTGGTAAAATGTAATATTACAGTTTTATGTGTTTTGAATCTAACGAGGTAAAGCAGATACGCTACATTTTACGGTCCTAACGCAATGCTCGCAGAACTAACCAAACAAAACCCAAACAGAATTGACCAAGCACCATCATGTGTGGCGTTTGTTTTTCAATGATTTTCTTCTGTGTTCATGTGTGGTGTGTTTTTCTGTTTTCAGGAGGCAAACCAAACAGATGGGGGTGGTCAAATTTGTTACAAATACGTCCCCAGCACTTGTTACATTTTTCTCCCCCCCAAGGTATGAAAATCTTACTAGAATTATGGTATATCTTTCAAACAAGAAATTGCAACTTACATTTTCCACCCCCCCCCCCCCGTCGCGTTTCGGGCCATCAAGGGGGTAGTGATACCTGTATATACAAATGTGTGTATACATATAGACAAAACAAATAAAGACAGAAATGACAGAAAGAAAGGGGCAGACTCTTGTGACCCCAAATCTAAGGAACAGGCAGGAACCATTGCAGACCTAGCAACTTCGTTTTTCCAATATTTCTCTTCCGTTCCAAAAAAAACAGTTCGCTGTCTAGAAAAAAATTGAGTTCGAGACTGCGCAAAGATTCGCATTGTGCCAGAAAGCCACACTTTTAGTCTAAAGTTCCTCAAGTTCGAACGAGAAAAACCAACCTACCAAGCTTCTGTCGTGTCCACGATACATAACTAGCAGCTGCCATGTTGTGGTTATGCTGTTCCATGTTCAAAGGAAGTTTTAGTTGGAAAGTTTCCGAAAAAAAATCAAGGTTCACGTGTCATGCAACTAAGTAGTATAAATTTCACTCAAATTTCTACACAAAAGGATATTCATCCGGTGTTTTTGCCATCTTGTACCTGGAGCCAGTCATTCATGACGCTCCCAGTCGTCCTGTCAGATTCTGCAAGTTTTGCTCGTCGACGACTCTTGGTCGTCCAGTCAATAAATCGGACTCCTGTGTCACAAGAGTCGGATGTTCAAAGCCTCCTCATCCCTCTATCATCTACTGTATCATAGGAAAAAACTTCAAACTTCAAAGTGTTTACATTTTTTCATTGATTTGAATGAGGGGTGCCATAGATGCCGTAGAGCCAAAATGTTTGTCCAATGCTAAGCAGAATTCACTGAACAAATCACTATACAGTACCTATTGCGAACCTGACCATGCACCACCACCCATAGAATCAAGAAAAAAAAGCTCAATCTGTCAATACGTCAATACGTGCTTCTGTTGATGGAAGAAATCTTGCACCCTCAACAGATCATGAACCGTATGCGCCACCAGATACTAGACAGGCATGAACACACATGAACACATGATGAAGAGGGAGAGAAAAAGCACACCACACATAAACACATATCAAAACGTCACATGAAAAACACACAAAGTAAAAGTAAAAAACAAACATTTCATCAAATGTGATTTTTTGTGTTGTGATTCTTATTTGCGTTTTTTCACACAACCAAAACCCATGTATGGTTTTTGCTGATACATTACGGAAACTCCTCAACTCAAACGGTGGAGACTCCGAACCGAACATCCAGAAACATATATGTCCCGAGCTCTCGACGTGTAACAACTCTCCACAAGTTGAGGTTAAGATGGTGGGGAAAAGGCAGGCGCTGATTCTTTTTGTAGAAAACCAAACAAAAAACAAAAAAAACACACGTACAACACATCATACACGCCTTTTCTGGTCGTTTTTTTGTTGTAAGGGAGTTTTTTATTTCTCCTTCAGGTAGTCCAACCAATCGACTCGGGAAGACTGATCCTACCTGAAGGATTGGAAACAGGGAAAACATCGAAACTTTTTGACCAACCATCAGTGGAGAGCTGGCAGTGGAGAGCTGGAGAGCTTTTTGAGGCCTAAGGCCTTCACCCAAAGCATCACTGCCAACCTGGATTTGTCGTTTCGGTGTGACCATTTTCACATCAAAAAAAAAACGAGGATGGTAAAAATGGCGTTCTTCTCTAAGGTGTGAAAAATGTATTTGAATCTACCTTGTGGTCTTACCTTCTGGGCTTTTTGGAGACTTTCTGATATCCATCTATATATATATATATATGTATATCTCCTTTTTCCTGCATGTTCACAAAGGCACTCTGTGATCTGCTCAACCAGCCATTTTGGCTGGATATTTCCAACTGAGATCGAAGGTGGCGAGCTGCATACGTGCTGAGAATCAGGTCAAACTTTATGATGACTCCAGTTATGCTTCCACCACTATAATTCTGCCCCGGAATCCCAATTTGTTTGCAGATCACAGGTAAAGATGCAGCTCCGAGGCTTTCAATCTTTGACTTCGCCCAAGGATGAAGACTGTGCACTAACACAGAAGCAGCGACTTCTTGGAGATAATACTCCAGAGTGCGTAAACGAGACCACCTGCCACGCCAGGCAATCCAAGAAATGTCTTCAACTTGAGTGTACATGAAAGTTGCTCCGGAGCCACGTAAGACCCCGGGCGTCGCTCCATGGCCAGCCTGTGAATGAGGGATCCCCAGCTGCGACATGACAGCGTTCCACTGTTTTCTGAAAGTTGCCAGAGAATAGGGATAAATCTTCGAATCCAGAGGAACCGAACCAAACAGATGATGTAAAATTCGGATCGTCCACTCATCATCGATTCGCCCATGTTGACGTCTGGCAAACCGAGCAGTCTTAGGATTGTTCAACTTCACAAACAAGCAGGGAGCGTCATGGCAGAGGTCAGAAGGAAACAGCAAATCGCGGCGAGTCAACGCCATCATCTCGGCCGGGTGAAGCATCGCCGAGAAACCCAGGAGAACAATGCCAAGCCAGGTGAACCACCGCCAAAAAGCTGCAACACTCAATGCGGCCTTCACCGCGACTCCCGGAAGGACTGCTCGACACTCCCCTGGCTCGTGAATCTGCCACTTCTTATCAATCTGCCACGCAATGGATAGCATCGGTTTGCTATTTGGGAAATACTCCTGAGTTGCTGTCAGAGCATAGACCAACAAGTAGCGGGGCAATCCAGATGAAAAACAATGTAGCCCATATGCTCGAAGACACAAGCCCAGTAATTCACCAGACTGGGTAACGATCGACCAAGGCAGCTGAGCACTGTTCTCAACCCAAAATTGAAAAGCCTCAAAACATTTGGCCATGCGTTGGCTCGTCTCAGGAACAAAACCGACTTTCAAATCAAGCTCACCACGTCGTGCTCTGGGACCAGGATTCGGTTCAATGTCACCCTCAAGCAGTAGCAAAAGCCGAAGCCAACGGGCTGGGTTCTTGCTGAACTTACTGGCTTCTACGGCCAAGTCAAAGGTGCGCGTGTCGCCAATGCTCAAGTCTATCAACCAGCGAGGAAACTGCTTTGTGGGAGGTGCAATCTCACGATCTCGTGACGGTCCGTCACTCCGGTTATCCTCAGACGAACAATGGATGCAACCTGGGTAAAGTTCTGAACCTATGATATATCCAAGACTGCCTTGGAGAACTCTTGAAATAGCAAAACTACTGGATCTACCTTTAGCAGTGGCACCAATAGTTACCCGACTATCCAACAACCCTACAAATCTACTTTGGGGTTCATGTTTCGCCTGGGACTTTATCCAGCTTTTATACACACGAGCCTCATTTACGTTTATGTGCCCAGAGCGTTTGAACCTATACCGAAACTTTTCCCTAAATGGCAGGGAGTTACACAGATCACTGACCCATTCGGGGTTTTCATGCCACGGTCGAAATTCAAAAGAAGGCTCGAGGCGAAAACTGGGATCAAGATCAATCCAGCTGGTGCGAACTTCCTCTGCACTGCGTTCATGAACCCACAGCGGAATCCGTGAGAGATGCCCAGCCTGGGCAGCACACAATCCGACAGCCATTTGATCGACAAGTCGAAGGGGGTACAAGGCTGAATAACTGGAAACATGTTCTCCGACTTTAGGGCTTCTACCAAACACGGATTCAGCATTAGGATGACACATCTGGTCAAAAACAACAACGCTTTCACGAGTGAAGGTTCCTTCGATACGAAAATGATTGCCACGGTTCTTGCAAGCACACGACCCTTCAAGGGAAACTAACCAAGGTTTATTATGTAACCACTTACTCCGCTTCTGGAAAGCTGATCCAAAATTGCAAAAAGACAAGTGGCTAATCACACAACCAAGGGACACCAGAACTCGAAAACAATGCAACAAAAACATCCGGGAATTCACCGGCTGTTCGACACTGATGTACTGTCCTAAGAGCATGGCAATTGTCAGGATGAAACAGGTTCTTCTAGCCAACATATTATGATAGGCAGTGAAAGGCTCGTTTGGATCGAACCCGTCTGGTTTATCTTTTGATCTAACTTGTGGACGTCTCAATGTACCGAATGAGAGGCACGGAGTGCCCGCATGCCAACTAAAAACGACTCTGCGTAAAGCCAAAGCGACGACTTCATGCATAGTGCCATTGACTGCAAGGTCAGATATCCGCAGGCAAGCGCCGCTGATATCATAGCCATCATGGACACGAAGCCCCCGAGCGGCATGTGCTTTACTCCAACTACCAAAACCAGAAAACAATTCAAGACAGTCGTAAAGAATGCCTTCTGTGAGAATGGCTGGAACGTTCACACAATGCTCTTGAGGGGGGGTGTGATTCTCAGGTGCAAACTGAACAGCTTCGGGATCAATACCTTTTTCAATCAAGATTTGAGAAACAGGACTGACTAACTTCGTATAAAAACCTCGCTGTTCAGTATGACGCCATAACTCACGAGTAACGTGTGGACTGACTTCTGCTGCAATGACTGCGCCCCCGGAGGGGCTTGCATCAGTACTGAATATTTGACTTGAGTAAGATGTACGAAGGTTGGCTTGGGCCACAGGGCCGAGACTCGACAAAAGTTGAAGCTCAGACCGAGCTTTTCTGGAGAGCGTGAAAAGTTGATTCTTTGGGAGGCCCTTACCCTCTGAAAACACAGCATCCATGATAGCAAAGAGGGCCCTGCGAAACAACAAAACATGGATCCAACATCCGGTGAGTATCGAAAGAAGTGTGGGAGTACACAAACCCTTACAAGCTATGGCCATGGTTATGATGATGCCCTGAAGTTGATTTCTCTTACGTTTCTTTTCATGCTGAACTAAACCAACATCCCTGTAAGCTTTTTCAGCGGCTTTAAAAACAACAGAGTCACGAAGAACTGGGGAAGAAGAAAATTGGTCCTTGGGAAGTTTCTGCAAACCTATATGATCGTCAATGGCGAGAAGTTCAACAAATTTTCCCCTGGGTACCGGTTGGCGGTATCTCAAAGTTTCACTGTTAAGCATCGAACCACACAAACGTTTAAGGACATTGCAGTGAGCTTGTTGGGCAACTTCAACAGCTAGAGAGTCGCCCATTGCGAGCGTCTTTAAACAGACTAACAGTTTGAGGCCATCAAGTGAGGGATCCCAGCATCTAAAATGTTTCAACTCATCAGACTCAAAAACCATTCTAAATGCATTCCGCTTTGCACGGGTGGAAGATACATCAAAGGTATAATAATAATCGGTGAGATCATCAGCAGAAACCCTCCAAATCTCATCTTCACTCAAATGCAAAAGGGTGAGCATAGATCCTGGGGCTAAATCTTTAGTAGACCGAGAAATCGAATGCATCCGACCGTTAATAGTCTTGGGGTTTACAATCAAACGGTCATAAGTCGAATCCTTGGCAACACAGAAAATCCCCACAGCTTCCTCAAACGGCTTATCTTTCAGAGGAATTAAAGAACAGGCCCCTAACACATCCCATCGAGTACAGAGCTTCAAAAACTCGTCTCGGGTGGTGTGCATTCTGGCCGGCTGACTTTTAGGCCAATCCTCCTTAGGCTTACGAAGCACTTCGGGGTCTTGAAAAGCTGCGCGAAGCAGCGGGTCATCAAGAAATTCTTCGGCACGAAAAGAAGGCGGGCTGCCCCATTTTACTCGGTCAGCCACAACGGGTAATGCTCCGAGGTTTGGCATCTGTACGGTTGAGCTAGGCTCGGCAGGCTCTTCGGCTGCATCACTGCTGAAGAAATCAGACAAAGATGAAAATCGGTTGGAACAACTATACTTGTCAAATTCGGCATGCAGATCTTGAACAAACAAAATGAGGTCCTCAAGCCTAACAGCATCATGAACGGATGGCTTAGAAGGTAGTTCCTCTATCACACGAATTACATCACGGAATTTAGCAGTGACTCGGCCTAAGTCATCGCTCTGAAATTTCTGCATCCTCATGAAGTGAGCGATCATGGATTCAATCCGCTCTTGGGTCTCATGCTGAGCCACACTCATGGGAAAACCAGCACAGGCTTGCGCTGGAGGAAACACAGGGAATCCTAACGTTTCAAAATTCAAAGCACTTATAACTATGGTAAGCAGTTCACGCTGCGCCTTGAGAAAACGATGCCTCTTGCGTCGTTTAGGCCCGAGATGTTTGCAGGCCGTCCATCGCCTAGGAAGGGGAACAGGCCAAAGTGAAGTACTGGGTACTTCATGTACATCGCAGGATTTAACACTACCACGACAGGCGGCTGTGAAAGCGGTCAGACCGGACCTACACGACCAAAAGCCCTGGCAGATAGCTTGCACTAATCTAATTGGGTCAAAACTGTGGGAGTTATGAAAGGCCTCTTTAACTTGTGAGAAGCTAGCATCAAACCATTGGGGATTAACTTCAGAATCAAAAATTTCTTCTAAAGCATCAAGGTGACAAAGGCTCTTTGCTCCAGAAACAAAATTGTTTGAAGCTGAATCCCCTCTGTACTGGTTCATAGCATCTACTCCTGAGCCTCGTCGTCGTGGCCTTGGTTCTTTTTCTTCTTGGCTTTCCCTGCCCCTTTTGGAATCTTGTCGTCTTTCTCCTTGTCCGCCTCCTTCTTGTTTCCAGGATTGGTCTTGTTGCTGGCAGCTACCCTCGACTCCAAGAAATCTAGATCTCGTAGGAAAGCCAAGTTCGCCGTCACCCAACCTGGTGCAATCAATCTCGAAAACTGTTGAAGGCCTGGATGCTTTTGTCTCGATGTCAGAAGATGGAACGGAGGTTCGGCCACCCCCGTGAGCAGCCAACCCACTTGAATCTTCCCACTGTCGATTGCAACTTGTTCTGTGAAGATCATCATGTGACCGATCACTCCTAGCAATTCGGTGTTGCCTGAAGCATGACCCGTCGCCCACGCTTCCCCCAGTAACGTCGCAAAATGGGCCAATAATCGATGCTCCGCCAGCGGTATGCGACGTTCGATGTAACGATGCATGAGGCTGCCGTCCTCCCGAGAGGGATCCATCCCTAACTCGCGAAGGGCAGTCACCCTCACCACTTCGGCCACCTTGTGATTCTCGGCCATCACCTTCAAGAATGCTTCTCTCGCCAAACATCCTTTGATTCCTGATGAACCTCCGGATCCGCTGTCCCCTCCTCCTGTGGTAAGGGCACCGAGCACTGGGTCTGGCTGCCTGCTCGAAAGCATGCGCTGCATCAGCAACTGGTTTTGCTGCGTCTAGGTCAATAGAAGCTTCTGGCAAGGGTCGATGTCGGCCCCCGACAACTGAGCCATCAATCCCAGCTGGTCTGCTGGTTCCATTGCCTCCTTCTCCATGTCGGCTAACAAAGCATCGTCCCTGGATGTTGCAGGTGGGACTTGTTATCTGCGAGCTTCCGCACCTGAAATCCTGGGAGGAGCCATACCTGCCAGCTTCTGCAACTTGTCGAATTCCACTGCTGACAACCCCGATTCCGGAGCCTGTGCAAAAAGGCCGGCAACTCGTCCTGGACCTTGTTGAGCAGGACGTTGAGGTACCACCTTTGGGGTGGCTTGAAACACCTTTGGAGCAGAGGGCAATTGACTCTCCAACTCGGCCAATCGAGCTCGGAGGGCGGCAACCTCGGTAGCCGTATCCTCGCTGCCTGGACCGTTTTGAAAAGGAGCACCAGTGTGAGAGACCGGATCTGCTAAATCTTCGCCAGTCAAATAATCCTAAGCTTCTACACCCCCCATTCCAGAAGTGATCCATCCATCTGCCAACTCTCGCACGGCTATTTTGGAAGGTCGAGCAGCTGTGCCCTCCACGGACCACTGGGCCATATCTACATCCACCATGCTGGCAGCTTTCAGGACGGCTAGTGAAGTAAAATGCTCCAACATGCTCCAAGGGAAATCTACCAACAACACGGGACCTTCGCCAAGAACTCGACCTCGAGAAGTCTCCAGCGGAGCATTGCCAGTTCGGAATGCCGGTCGCTCTTTTGACCCATGCCGATCCAGCTCGTCGATGTAACTCTCGAGATCTTCTTCGCCAGGCACAACCACCATAAAGCCACCCTGTCTTACATATACTATATAGGCTACCGTTGCATGTGCAGGACCATCCGATGTTTGAGGAAAATGCAGTACGATGTCTCCAAGGCTTCGCCCTGCGTCGTTGGCCTGTTGCACAACTTGGGCTCTCGAAAGAGCCCTCACTTTGCCTGTGGTGGCCATGGCTGGTTTGCACCAGCCAGGAATACAGAAGTCTCTGCGTGATTCGGCAAGGCTTGGCTAATGGAATCTTGGGCAAATCCAATGTTGCGAAAGAGATCACAACCTCCCACACGATCCAGATAAATTGAATATTTCAAAGTCCAGCAGGGTTCCGATCCAGGAGCACCACGAAGAACAATGTAATATACGTTCCGGAAGGGAACGCTCAATGAATCCAGTCCAGACACCTGATCAGCTAAGCGAAGCCTGGCGAGCACTCCCGCTCGGTAGGCACGACCAATCCTGGCCGCTGGTGTCCAGTCAGGATCCGAAGCGGAGAGCTTCGAAACCCAAGAATCCAATTCAGGGAAAATCTCAATCAATCGTGCACAATCCTGTGCACTGGTTGCAACCAAAACCTGATCCAGCCGTGGATCAGCTTCCACTAGTGTAGCAGAATGAACTCGGCTTGCTCCGGAAGCCGACGATCCAGTTTGCCCCACAAAAGTAAATGAAGATCCACTGACCGAGGAGGTACCACTACCCACCCGACGAGCAGTCAAGGTTATTTCTAACCCAGCCAGTTGCACGGTGATGGTTTCCAAAGCCTCAGGATCACTCATCAATTGCGGTGATATTCCGCAAGCCTGCCTCTCAAGTCAAGTGGAACCCCAGGGACTTGGGCTGTTGTAAAAATCAGTGCCCTGAGGACCACAGCCAGAAATCGCCTGCAATGCTGAAAAAGCNTATTATTTATATAATTCAAAAATAAATCATAAAAAATAATATATAATATAATAAATTATATAATACATTTTATTTGAATTTGATATAAATTTAAATTATATATATAAATTTTATAATCAAAAAAATATATTTTTAAATCCAATGCTTATATTATAAAATTTATATTATATTAAAATATATCAACTTATATTTATATAATTACCATGTTTGTTGCTGTAACCCCGTATTATCTTCTTTGTTGACATGAGAATCTCATGAGATATCTTAGTTTGATGGCAAATTCAAGCCAGGCTCATAGATTCAATTCCAAAAGTTACTTTATAAATAGATCTTGCAATTAAAGCTAGCACTAAATACAACAAACAGAAGTAGTTAGAAGTAGCAAGAAGCAGTAGTAAGAAGAAGTAAAGGTAGGAAGGTAGCACAACAGAAGTAAAAGGTAGGAAAATGTAAAAAAAAGTGAAGAGTACTCAGGAGTGTGAGGAGAGTGAGAAGTAGTATCTCTTACTATCTCCCACTATCACTATCCCTGGTGGTCTCTTACAATCTCTGGCTATCTATAATCACTCATACGCGCTACCTTACTACTTCTCACTCCGTGAGAGACAGTAAGAGATACTCTGAGATAATTCAGTGACTGTGTTGAAAGCTTTTGCGATTTTCGTGGTGATCGTTCTTTTTGTGATTTTTAATTGATCAAAATACGGGGTTTTAAGGAACACGCAAATCACCAAGCCGAACCAACAATTAAGCTCATGGTGAACTGACATTTTTATTTTGTGGATTCAGAAATCTTGACATTTCCCGTTAAATCGTCCTGTGGAATAGATTTTGCTTGCAATGAAAGACATCATCACATCAACATATTGCGTTTCCCAAATGCATTTGAGCTACTACAATTTACTTTGTGAAATGAACGAGGCCTCGAAGTCAAGAGTGTTGCCGACTTCCGGGTACACAATGAACACGTAAGAAACCTCAATTGATCAAAATGAACTACCCTGATTACACTTCGCGGCAATTCAACCACACAAAGCTGGACCTTCCCAGTAGCTTCCAAGATCTTAAGCAAGTCTTGCGGAGCTGGATTGACATGGATAGAGTCTAGACAAAAGATGCTGAGCATAGCGCTGCTGGCTTAGACTTCATGTTCGGAGTGATGAAGTGCGATGCCCAAGTCGGAAACATTGTCAAAGCACCCTTCCAGAAACATTCTCAGAAAGGCTTCCAAACTATTCAAGAAAGATTGGTGCGCAGATCATGCAAAGTGCTCCTGGCCTCTTCCACGCTGTGTGAGTGAGTCTTGCCGAAAGGTGGATTAATGCCGCGAGGATCCTCAGTGGAATGCTGTTGTGCCACCCTGGGATAAATCTGGCTGAATGTCACTAGCAGCTTCAAAAGTACCCATCCTCGAAATTGAATTTCATGGCATTCTTCTTGAGTTGGGGCCAATACCTGCAAGATCATGCTTGAATATCATGCAAATGGCTGCCACTCCTAACTGGATTTTTAGCAGGAGTAGCAACGCTGGAAACACGCTGTGCTTGTCCCTTGCTGTCAAGAATGCGTGAATCAACTGTATTGACTTGAGAATCTTCAAGAAACAATTGTGAAGGCAATCTTCAGCGACACGCCTTCCCATCACATATCCTCCATCTGTGTGGGCTGAAGGTCGGAGAGAGTCACCCTGCCAAACAAATACGAGTACAAGTAGCTGCAACAAAGAGAGAACACTCCTTTCGACTCGTTTCATATTAGATTCCTCTCCTAACTTTGCAGAAGCGCACTTTGGCAATTGAGAACAACCAAAGTATGTGTGGAAGTTCCAGGTTAGTGAAAAGCAATATATTTTCAACCATGTGTCCCTACTTGTCCTTGCTCCCCTTGCAAAAGATTCTCATGCCGGGTGAGGCACGCATTAAGGTATCAGTCTGCAGGTGTCATCCCGATCTGGTGCCACAGCTATGGTGTCATGCAAACGATGTATGTCTGCACAGTGGATGTCACTTCGAAGCCTTGCGAAATACCTCTGCCCAAATGAACATGCGGAACCTCAGCAGGTGAACCTTGAGATGCAGTTTGTAAGGCAAAACATTTTTTCTACATTTTCATTTGGATCTTTGGATCCTACTGCAGGTGAGACGCGTCTTTGGCAAATCATCTGGTGTATGCCCACTCCTGTCGAGCATGTCTGCTTCTTACCATCATTGCAAAGCCATGCTCAGTTGCGTCCTTTTCAAGTAGAGCTTTGATAAGGTATTGATATGCTGACGAAGCTTTCGAAACCTGGCCATGCTTGCCATGTTTGAAGGCACGAAGTTGTAGGATTCAAGGAATGCAAGGATCTGAGTCTAAAACGCAGAGTTTTCGTAAAGCGCTGGCCAAGTATAATTCACGTCCTCCATTTGGCAGGAATGCTTTTGAGCATCTAGTTACGAGAAGAGAGGCATCTAGTTTTGCAAAGTTTGAGGAATCGAGAAGATTGTTTTGCAAAGCTTGTTCTAACATATCTGTTTCGAGTGTCCTTCAAAGGTGCCGCACCTTTGGTGACACCAGCAATGAAATCTGGATGTGGACCTCTTTGGAGAATATCTGCTCCAGAATCAACACCATCTACCTGACATTTTTGCGGGAAGGCACAATCCACTGGTCCCATACCTCTTCTACTTCTGAAAATCTGGCCAAGGAAGCAACAGGGTAAATATCGCGATTCTGCTCTGCATAGACCTCACGATATTGACCAAGTTTTGGAAAGGAAAAAATCTACATGTTTTGTTCACTTGGACAGTTTTGCAAAATCTTGGACTTGGGAGCGAACTCTTTTTTGCCAGCCTGTCGGAATCGACAAGTAATTTCTTCAGTTTAAGTTCTTGTCTTTTTTCGGTGAGCTGTCTTCAACCAAAAGGGTTCAGGGAGAAGTTATATAATTTATTTATCTTCTTGGTGACAGGCTTGTGTACACAGTTGTCGCGGCATAGTTAAGCTATCTGGATGCCTTTTGATGGCACCTATGTAGTGCAAAACAGGGTTATCAAACTCTTCAAATTGTAGCAAAGAGAATGTCAGCAAGTTGAAGGACATCATGGGAACCGGTGGAATCACTACTGTGGATGGAATCGCCGTGCATCTCGATTCTTCTACCGCATCCTTCAAGTTTCCGCTTCAATCGCTGTAGCGCAAGTAAATGAATAAGACTACCCAACACATCTACTCAGTTGCAGCTTGTTCAGTCGGCAACCAACGTACTCCTAAACCGCGCATTTTTCCACTGCTACAAAGGTTGCTCCAAAGTACTGCTGTCGCTGTATTTCCAACTGTGGGGGCGTGAGCCTCTCTTAATTTTCCTATAAATATATATTTACCTATATGAAATGTACACTTAATATCTTAATCTTTGATACTTTTGTGATCTCAACTTTGTCAAATGCCATACATACAGTATGTTGCCAAGGAAGCTGAGTACAGCCAATTTGCATCAAGCTACACGGGGACACGAACTCTGAGGAAGTCACGTCGAAAAGCCAAATTAACTCTGGAGTGATCAGCTCCGTGAAATTCATCCGCAAAGTGCTTGTCGAGCTGTCCAGTCAAGCCAGTCGAGCATGTGACATGATGAGATGGTTTACTTCTGCATTGCAAGGCATGAGTAAAGTGGTAAAGATCCCAAGTGGCAGAAAAGCTAGAGCAAACAACAGTGGACTTCCAAGCTAATAAAAGGCCAAAGTGAGGCACCTCAAGCTCCAGTGGAAGCGTCTTGTTGACATACTCCTCGTCGAGTTGAATTTGGAACACGCTGTGAAACATCCAACACGTATACGATTTCGAATTGGGTAAATGATAAGTCAGTCCTCAAAACCTTCTAGCGCGACTTTGGCCAACTCCTGAGCCAGAAGGTTCAAACAGTTTCATCTCTGTCTGCATTTTATCCTTTCAAAATGTGTCAAAAGCATTGCGGATATTTTATGATATTTTAGCATTTTAGCTGATCTCCAAGAGCCGAGGATTTGCAAAAGCATTTCGGACTTCTACGCGCGGCCTCACCAAACGTTGGTGGCTCCAGTGAACCCACCTCAGCTCAGAAGTGATGGAGACGTGAGCTGATCGGAATATCTGACCCATGGAGATCCATGTCCAAGTAATGCTTTGTGAAACGGAACTGCACCATGAGTGCACTTGCGTCTAAGAAGTCGACTGTTTGGGTGGACAATGGAATTTTGCTGAGATGAATTGGCCAAAGAAAATCTACTGTTGCCTTCGCCTTGCCCAGTTGCACCGTGCAGCGAGAAGAGATTGACAAATTGGCAACTACTTGTGGTTCTTCTGTTGCTTGCATGTACTCACATGGGAATCTATGCCTTTCCTAGAGCATGTGGAAGCATACAAACACTCATCTTTGTTTCTTGCTGGTTTCAAATTCATACATATATATATATATGTATATAATGTATGAATAGTGATTTAGATATTGAACGCGGCAATTTGAAGCTACGCAAGAGAACGTATGCAAATATCATCAAATATCATATCACTTCAGACTGACAATGGCACATTGAGTAGAGGTCCAAAACTTGTCCAAGCAAGGTACCTCAACAGCAAGAATTTGGCCTTAATGGCAGTGGTATTGAACATGCAAGAGAAGAAAAAGAACAGCAACTTGACCGCTTTGCTAAAGTGCATGCCAATTTGATGGTTCGGATTTGCTTCTTGTTCCAATACGTTTTTACTAGGCACAACCAAAACCGTTAGCTAGCGCTTAGAAAGCGGGGCAAAGTGACACAGTCAGTGCCTCTTAAGTTCTTGTTGAAATGGAATCTCGACAAGTTGTCATTGCATTTGCACTGATGCAACTGGGAGACTTGGAGTCCAGCAAACCAACCAAGCATTGAAACGAATGATCAACCTAGCATGCACTGCTTGGATGCAAAGCGTGCTCCCGCTGTTTGTGCAAAAGGGCTCTTTAGTCTGCAATATAACAAGGCCCTCGACAAGGCAAACTTTCCCCACCTCAAGTACCCCATCATGTGGCACAGGTGGCTGTGCCCTGCTTGGTGGTCTTTTTAAAGTCCTCTTAAAGTGCTTTATATGCTGAATGGCTACTTTTAAGCAACCTAATTTCAGATTGCTTCAACTCCGGAATTGCAAAGGTTGTGATTCTTTTGGTTGCGAATTCAAAACACTTTGGAAGTGACGTTTTTTTGACCGAGCTCATGCACCCAAAATCCATAGTTGCTCTTGGTTTCTTTGAACTTTTCATGCGTGATATCTCAAGCCTTTGGATGATTGAGGCAGTAAAGTGACAAAGATCTGAAGCTGTGCTGAGGCTCCCAAGATCTGCTGGCATACCCAGGGGTGTGTTGGGGAAGCCCACGAATTAACAACTTCGGGCTGTTTCACATAACTCAACGACTCTGGCTGGGGCGCTTTGGTTTTGGGCTAGCATAGCTTCACCTGAACCACATTGAGCGCTGTTTTTCTGCATGGGCCCCTGGACAATCTGTACATTTGTCCGGCTATATACATGGCATGACTCACAAAACACTGTGACATTTCCATTTGGAAACATCACTTCAGTGCTTGCATGTCAACCCCGTTCAAATTAATTAGGAAATATAGAATCATCGAAACTCAAATCAAACACCATTCCATTGTCTTCCATGCAAGGGTTCAAAACCTTCAGCAATTTGTGGCTTCGGTGGGAGCCACCAACTCATTTTGTCTGCAAAGTCTGTCCTGGGGGGTTGGAACAATCTTGAAAGCAGCATCAGCAGGATTGACATCTATGAAACCTTCCAAAACCCCAAAACATACGGTAAATACATCTGTTTTTTTACTCTCCGAAGCCATCTGCGAGCCTTTGTAGATACAAACACGTACAACCTTACAAGTGTGAAAGCATATACGTATGGGAACCTACTTTGTATGGGGAAAATATATCAAAATATCATGCCTGCTCCATGGATACATACCGCTGCAAGGACTACATGACGCAGGTGTAAGGTGGGCGGAGCATGTGTATACATGTGTAAATAGATGTACAGATAATCATCAATAGAATTAGATTTTATAGATAGATAGATAGATAGGTAGTAGGTACGTAAACAGACAGTGCTAGACATGCACAATATAAATTGATGCATGTTGTCGTGTGAATGCGTATCATATCTGGCAAAAAAAATAGACGGTCAAGCAGGCTGGTTGTAGTCAAGGATATGTGCGACTTTTTATCAGATTCTTGGAGGGGCACACTTGCTATATGTTTGTGTGGGATGCAAGGGATTTTGGATTATACAAATTCCCGAATAAGTTGAGCCAACACAAGTGAACTGAATTCTTGCAGGTATAAAACTACTACTGTGAGATACCGCAATTAGCTGTACATTACTCATGCATAGCATGGAGTTTCTGTGCGGCAATAATTCTGCATATACGGATGCAAAAAACAGATGCACCAATAGAAGTCCTTTTCACAAACACAAGCCTGTCGGTAGACAATCTATCAAATTATCTATTTCTCTACCCATTCTGCGTACCTGAATCATTCTACCACATGCTTACAACAAATTCAGGATCAAATGCAAACTATTCCAACACGAACCTCTGCTGCCTTCCTATATTTCTGTAGATTGTTTCTTAAAATCGGAGGATCAACAAAAACATCTTGTAACATAGCAAATCCGTCTGCAAACTTCTGAAACTTCGCAGCAGCTAGCAGCTAGCTGGACCAGGACGACAAGAAGATCAAAAAGGCATGGGAACCAAGAGAAAGAGCAGTATATAGCAGTAGGAAAGGATCTTGAAAACCTTTGTCCTTATTTCGATCTTGTTTTCTTTTGGTCTTGATGCATTCATGAGGGGTTCCTCGATAACGCACTCTCCAAGATTATTATCTACACCCTCTAAGTCGACTGCCATATACTCATCCCCGCAAAATGAAGATTTCGGGTGGATGATCTTGAATGTATCTATACATATAATCATTATACGTATCTTTACTATACTGTGATCCAGCAAACTTTCTATTTGCGGAAACAAAAATCCACCCAAAGAGAAATAATTTTGTGGAGGACCATGTCAGTTCCTAGCAGTTTCCCGGTCGACCAATATTCTATCTGTCATCAAGTGAAAATGGAAGAATATTCTGCAGTATCTGCAAGTTGCAGACTATAGGTAAAAAAGCTTGTGTCCGATTTGATCCGTTTTGTACATCATACAAATGCCAAACATCAATTTGTTCTGAACATTTTTCGATAGATGTCAGATGTCCTGAGAGCTTCGAACTCCGAAAGGGATATCTTTCCGTCGTTGTCGTTGTCCAACTCTTCCAGGAGTGTTTGCCAGCCCACTTCTGAAAGGTCCTTCAAGCGAAGTCAACTGTTTGCAAACTGCAGCACCGTGCAGTTTTGCACAAATGAAATCCATATTTACATATATTTACATTCTTTTATCCACCCTCCGGACTCCGTTCTCTTTTGCTTCGAGCACAAGCAATTCTCCAACGTTTCTCAGTCCTGTTCCAAATGCCTTCTCACCATGTGCTGGGCCTCGTGCTCTTGCGAGACCGGGGGCAACATCTGGTACAGTAGGGTGGGCCCGTATCGGTTTCGCAGTGTCATACCTCATTTTGTCCGATGCTAGGGGGGGCGTGAAACTTCTCCGACCTCGCAGACCAGGAAACGAGAACTCGCATCTTTATGAAGCACCCAACATTACTGCTGTACTGGAGACAGTATGACCAACATTTCATGAGAAAGGCAAACGAGAAAAAAATCAGAGATCTTTCATCATGAAAGTTGGGCACCTGAGCCTCGGCTGCAGTCACCCCTAACATGCCATCCTTTCTAAAACATCATATCCCTTAAAGCAGCTGCCCCTTCCTCCTTTGATTGGTCTGTTGTGGCGAGTTGCATCCTCTTTGCTCATGAAGCCGTCTTTGTCAACATCCACGCTGTTGAAAAAGGAGCGCAGCTCAGTCCACAACTCTGGTTCTGGAGGAATAGTCATGTGGCAAAGAGTGAAGCGTTGACCTTCCCAATGCTGGTATTGCCATACTACCTCATGTTCACTTGAGTGAAGCGGGTGGACGAAACCGGGGTAATCGATAACCCGAACCGACCCCAAATGTATTGATTCTAAAAATATTTGGCTCTCCCCGTCAAAGATTGATAGAATCAATAACAATGGCTTCCCCTTACATTCACAACAGAATTGGCCGAATGGCCGATAAACCCTTCAGATTGGGGATGATTGGGGTCTACAGGGCACTAAAACGGAACATAAGGGGCACCGATGGCAACCACTGCGGTCATCACCAACTCACCATGGCGAATTATCTTGGTTTTGTTGATTTAGAATGCAGAACACTGTGCGTCCGCTCCCAGCTGTCGTTTCTTAAGATTTAGTGCCAACAACCCTGTATTCTAGAGCAAAAGTATGCAAAACTATTACAGCAGTCCATTTTGTACACTGGCTCCAATTTGCATTACGCGATGTTATGCGTCCCCGCACTTTTTGATGTGCCCCGACTCTGGTTCAAATTTTGGTGAATTTTCAACATGACTTGGCTTTTCCATCTTGTGCTACCAAAGTCACGAAGAAGTGGACAACTGCAATGAAGAACCAAAATCCAAAAAAGTTGGCTCCCAAGCCGATGCCAAAGGACCGCCAAATATCATCTGAACTTTCCTGCGCGAGGGCAATGGACGAAGGGTGCAGGGTCTGCTCGGGATGATGGCCTAAATCAAATGCAAGCAATTAGTATGCAAGACAAGCTTCGACGTCCATCCGGATACCAAAGAAAACAAACCTTACACAAAACCAACATGCAAGATTTGTCCAACCGTGATTAATCACAATAAGATTCTCTCCAGCACAGACGTTTGCAACTTTGATGGTAGAGACTGGAGGTAAAAGTCAAAAAGAATTGAATCTCAAGTTAATTCTTGTCTACCTCTGACTTGCACATACTCCTCATGAGTCTAGAATAAAAAAATCGTGGTTTAATTCTGCTGACCAGTGGTCATCGCACATGACAACAATCCACTTCGAGGAATTGAACCTTGGTTGAATTCAATTGAATCGTGGTTTAATTCTGCTGACCATGGGTCATTGCACATGACAACAATCCAGTTCGAGGAATTGAACCTTGGTTTAATTCAATTGAATCGTTTTCTGCCGACCATGGGTCATCGATGCACGGAGGTGGGTGAGGAGCCTAGTGTAGGCCTGTTCATCTTCGGTCAGAAGCATCAGCCCCATCCTTACACTTGGCTATGTATGTAGCCTTTCCTCTGTCAGAGGACGAACTCAAAGGGTGGTGCACAAACTCCTTGGCCTTAAGCCAATCTACACCACATCGTCTTGGTCGTCTTTCGTGTATCAATTTCACAGGCTTCCCATGCCTTCCTCTCGCGGCCTCTCAAGCACTGAGAAGGTGCTGCCACAACATCTTCCTCCAGGAGAGGCACCGCCCTGCCCGCCAAACATTTGGGCGCAGCCACGGGAGAGCACTCAATTCTGGCGAAACCGAAGCAAAAACAAGCTGGCAAACTGACTTAGAAAATTAAATCATGAGTTAAATCCAAGCACATGCATTCACCACAGGAAGGATCCGGGGACCCAGTGGCCAGGATTTAAACCTTGATGTAGATCTCACACAACAAGGCAGGAGTCAATAAAGACAATTAACTCCGCACATAGAACCCCCAGTGGTATAGAGAGAAAGGTAGGTCTGGAGAGTTCTAAACCACGAGTTAATTCTTATTGACTTCTACCTTACCTCCTTTTCCGTTTTGATCCTTTTGTTTTCTGTTTTCATGAGAGCTACCCTAAAACCTAAAATGAAAAATATACCTCAAGCATTCAAGTCAAACAGCTACTTGGTACTTGCTACGTGACAGTAGGAGTCTTCCACCTTCAAGCTGATAAGTATATCCTGTTTGCCAAGAGACAAGCAAGATCCAGTCAATGCGATCCCAGCAAAGAGGGATGCAAAAATTGAATTCACTGCCTGAGTCCGACCATCTTCGCCTAAGTCGAATACAAATCGACGAGAATAAAACATGTACAAATTTTGGCTTTGATAGCAAAGAAAAGGAGTTGATTGAGTTGGTAACATATCCAAATTATGGCTTTGCAGAGATCAAAGGCCAAGGCACAGTTGTCGTGACATGCTTTGAACAGTTTCACAGTTTCACAGCAGGCTTTGCAGCAGTCACAATCAAGAAGAGAGTGCAAGAATCCTGAGCATCAAAACACTATCAACTGAATGCATTGAACTAAAGTCGATGATCACCGTGTGCATCTGAATTTCTTGCAATGTATCTTTGGCTCATTCCAACAAGCGGTCTATTAGCTACAGCAGTATGCTTCTAGCAGAAATGAGTGATGCTGGTTGCCTGCAGACCCCAAGCTACAGAAAGTGACAAAAACAGATTGACCAATGCTCCGAGGCACCACGACTGCCTGCCAAACACTGAAACTTGACAACAAACAAAATGCTTCAAAACAAATCGAATGAATGTATGAAAGTTATATAAGTTATATACCTTCATATCGCCTCAGTCAACATGAAGTACTTTAAGGTACTGGACATCTGGTATATAGTTAGTACGGGTAGTTGATCACATTGACTGTTTGCTCACTTGGAAAAGCTTGTTTCGCCCACCTTTTTGAGGCTTCGGTGGTGGCTTTGGCATTCCGAGTGACCGTTCTATGCAGAACCTACACAGCAAATATGAATGCATGCATGGCAACAAGACTTACCAAAGGTATATACATTGTTTGTACGAGCTTATGCTGTCATCGACGACAGGTCCGATAGGCACTAAAGTGCCATGTGAAGGAATTGCGGAAGTGGGTATGCAATCTCTAGATCTATGGGCCAAGCAACAGTTTGCCAAAAGCTTTGCAGCGCTCGATTCCTTCAGTCTGACAGGAAAGAATGCTTCAAACACAGTGCGCCTAAACCATCCGCGTGTGATGGAAGAGAATCATCCAAATTTCAGGCTGTACGGCAAGCTATAAACATCGAAGTCTGCTGTATACCCCAACTATGCAAAAAACCTGTTAGCTCAAGCTCTATCCGCTTGTCAAGCAAAACTGACAATACCAAGGCACTGGTTTGGCCAAAATAGTCCTGATACGAAGCAACAGCAATGTTTGAACCATTTCGATCTATTCACCTACTGTAAGGTGTAATCGAAGATATTGGTATGGTATCGTATTGAGAACATATTTTTCAAGAACGAAATTCTGTCTCAGTGAGCGCAGCTTGGCTACTTCCCCAATCTCCCAACCCCCCTCCTGGTTAGACCACCTGTTCTGCAACCCAAGGCACATATTTTGTGAGCATGTACCTGCACTATTGCTGACACAAAACACAACTCTTGCAGTATACACTTCTGCCGCCTGCTTGCCAAACTCTTACACTTCACAACTTCCGTTACGAGTGATGTTTCTATCCTGACAAGACACTTGTAGTCCAGTAAAGCAACGTATTTGAGCAGGCTTTGCAGCGCCATGCTAGGCAAAGTAATGCAAACCACAGAATAACCTTGTTGAATGGGTCACACAAGTCAAGAATGCTTTCAATAAGTCTTTGATTTTCTACAGTCCACAGCAGCTACTGAGCATGTCACAGTTCAGTAAGAGCCACTCAATCCTTTGGCTATTCCCAGGTCCATGATGATCCTGCAAATAGCCTTACATGGAGTCAAAACATGTGGTAAAATGTGGCAAACACATCAGCCCCCGGATAGGAAAAAAGAAAGAACCAAAGGACTGGCTTGGACATCATCGAAAAAGCTTCCCATTTTGTTTCAGCCAATCAGGTCAAGCCGCTCGCCACACTTGTCCTAATTCCTGCCATGAAGTAGCCAAAACCTCGGCTCTGCATCTGCTGCATTCTTTTTGCAAAAAATTCTATGCCACAACCATTCTGCAGATTTTTCATTCAAACCTCACTTGAACGGTTTTAAACACGTATTGTATTGTATTGTATTGTATTGTATTGTATTGTTGTTTCTTTGCCCAATCCAAGAGCTGCACTGACCAATAGAACCAGAAGTCCAAAGCGCTCTACAGGGCTGAACCTAAAAACGACAAAGGATGGTCCCTTTTGAAGATTTATGGAGATCCAAAATGCTGCCAGAACACGGATGGCCGCGAGAACAGCAAAATAGGCCAAGAACTGGGTGATTGTTCTGCACATAGTACACCTTAGTACACCTAATCGGGGCTAATGCGCACTTGCTGTGTTTACACTCTTTATATCTTTTTATTTGAGAGTTTTGACGTGCTTGTCCAACTATCTCTAGATTGAGCTGTGTAGATCATGGCACAACTTCAAACTCGCATCATTTTGACTTGGTTTTCAAAAAAGTTGCATTGAGTCTTTCCAAAGGTTTCAGTCTCTGGTGCCTGGAAATGTTGTTACTTGGTGTGTAAAAAAGTATGGAATGAAATCTTGCAGGTTGGCGGGTAGTGTCAAAATGGACGCATTTCTTGGTGGTTGCTCTTGACAAATGAATGTAAATGATACAATTTGAACCATATCCATCTGCTTCCTGAGCAGTGAATCCCCAACGAGAAGTGTTGTTGCCTCCTTCTTGGATTCGCTTTGAATCGAGGAAAAACATGTCGGAGCTGATGATCTTTTGTGCAAAAGTGGCAATGCATGGGTGGCTATCAAAGCAGATGGCTTCAGAACTCCACGGAGGACCAAAAAGTAAAATCACTTAAAACCAGCAACTGAAGCTACTGTAGTTGCAAACAAAACTGGCTCCGAACACAACGACAGGATGAGATGTTATGCATACTGTATGTACACGTGTTTTGTGGTATGGTCATTTAGACTTGCTGCTACTCTAGAGTGGAAACCGGTCATGCGTCTTCAAAACTTGTGACGAATCCCACGAGTAGAGGCTGTTTGCAAATTGGAATCGTTTACGCAAAAACTTGAGAAGACTGTCATGGATTCCACCCCTTTGTCTTTTAATGTCTTTTATATGATCTGAAGGTGTGAAAATGTGTGAAAGCAACGAGACTGCGCAAAGTAGTCGATGAGCTGGAACCCTTTCTCATTGTAATTTGAAGAATTTTGCACTTCACGGGCCGACGACATCCCACAGTGGATACTTGTAATTCAATGTGATTTCAATCTGTATCAAACCAAAAGGAAAGAGCAATCCATATGCTATATAGAATTGCACGAGAAGCAGCCAAACAATGCCAAAGACAGGGGCACAAAGAGTGAGACATACACAAAGTCAAGGACACTGCATGCACGTCTATGGTGTCTTCAAGGCCTTCCGTAGAACCCCCACTTGATGGCTTTCAAACTGAGTGGCATTTTAGGTGCGGAAAAGAGCCAGGCTCTGCTGCATGGCTCCCATGCAAAAAGGGGACATTTCTGAATTGAATGGAAACCGCCGTAGCACATATTTTTGCACCAAAAGGGCTAAATGCTGCGTTGCACCCAGGCACCAAATTCGGCCATGGCCCTTTGCCACGTTTTGCTTCAGCTTTCCCGGCAACCTTCAACGGCATCGCTGGAAAATCTCTTTTCTGAGCATCTTCAATTCCACAGCGTGGTCTCGGTGTGTCACGGCCAAAACATTCAAACCCCAAAGTCTATCAAGTCCCTTGTTGCAGGACACCCCACATTCCTTGCCTGTCTGTTGCATTCTTCGGACACATCACTGGGCTTGTCCTTGCTACAGTTGGATTGACCCTGGATGACTCCTTCACATAGCTTGTTGCAAAAACATCAAAAAACATCAACCCCTATGCAAATCTAGCCTCTCATTGCTGTCAAGCCTCGGCACCTACAGTAAACAAAGACCAATCCTGCTTAGAACCACCACCTTGGTGTGCAAGGCAAGGGACAAATTGAAGTGCTTCGAACAGCACCATGCTTCCGCCACACAGTCACACGCTCAGGTCCACACAGGCTTCGTAAACTTGCCCCATGCCAGCGAGGGTGATCACCTGAAGCCAGCATGGTTTTCACCAAAACGAGATGCTCGATTTGTATGCTTAATATCTTACTCATATCATTGATCATCTCTTAATCATGGATCCTGTCTTTGCCAAAGCACGCACAATGCATTGCCATCTCGTCTTGGTGTAGAAGTTGGAAACAGCACTGTTTCTGCATACTTCTCCATGGTATTCAAATGTATTCACGTATGCGAATTCTTTAACCTGGTCTTGTCTCTCATCCCAGCTTCACCAAGCGACGATGATTGCTGCAGGAAGTCCTAAAGGGATCATAATCAGCGTCATCAAAGCGGCCAATGTCCAGGATGCTGTCGCCTCCAAAGCCTTGTTTCAAAAAACGCAAAACGCACAACCTTTTCCTTTCACTGATTCACTGATTCACATAAATTACACTGTTCCGTTTTTAATCGATTTGGAATAATTTGGCGATTCATTCTGTGGTCTGCACTTCCTGTCTACAATCTGATTTGCAGCCGAGTTGCCTCATTCAGAGTGCAGCCTTACTGTACTGTACACTGTTTCAAGTTGCTTCAATGTGCCAATCCCGGGTCCAGAAATTCTATTAAGTAGCATCCAAGACTTTGCCAAAAATCCAAAATTTGTCCCTGCTCCAAAATCCAAAATTCAAATGCCCCTCGGACCTCCCATACCGAATGGCCCAAAATCCAACTTTGGGTTTGGATTTTGGATTTGGATTAGGGAATTACAATTAGGTAATTTGAAAAAGGTGGCTCAATAGTCCAGGGCTCGGGTGCTACTGCTACTGCTGATCCTACTACTACTACTACTACTACTACTCCTACTACTCCTACTACTCCTACTACTCCTACTACTCCTACTACTCCTACTACTCCTACTACTCCTACTCCTACTCCTACTCCTACTCCTACTGCTCCTGCTCCTACTGCTCCTACTGCTCCTGCTCCTGCTCCTGCTCCTGCTCCTGCTCCTGCTGCTGCTGCTGGTGCTGGTGCTGGTGCTGGTGCTGGTGCTGGTGGTGGTGCTGGTGCTGGTGCTGGTGCTGGTGCTGGTGCTGGTGCTGGTGCTGGTGGTGCTGGTACTACTATGACAACTACGACTACTAGATATTACTACTACATAAATCATATTGCTGCTACATATTACTAGTATTACTACGACTACTACTTCGGTCTTGTGCCCGAGCGCATCGTACCTACCGTACCACACCATCGTACATCTGATCTTTTAAACTGTTTTGAACACCTTCGCATCCGAGATTGTACCAAGGAACTGGAACTATTTGGGCTTGAAGGCGATGCTCCTACAATAATAGCTTTGGATTCATGATGAACTCTGACTTCAATGCACCCTGATTGAGAGCAACCTTTCCCTGTTCTGAAGCATGCGCAAAGCACCTTCCAGAAGTATGTTACGAACCCCATAAGCATACTTCACAAACATCCTGTTCTGACTCTTGTTGAGAACACAAGGGAAAACCACGAGACTTCAAGATAGGGCAATTGCGACAGTTGCTGGCTCTACTCCCGGCCTCTCATATCTTGTTGCTCTGGAGCTTCAAGAACTGCCTTATCCGAAAAACAGACGCGAAATTTGATCGGCGCAAACTTTGTCAGCAAGTTTGGAACAAGTTCGGGCGGAACCTTCCTCCTTGAACTATTGAAAAAGAATGAAAAAGAGATCATGCAACAAGCATCAACAAGCCACTTGCACACGGCGTCGCACGCAACTGCTGTCCAAGTATCATCTTGAAGCAGCTGCTGCTCTGGCCTCACACGAAGTCTCAAACAAGTTGCACTTTAGCAGAACTTATCATTCCATGATCTGAAATCCAAAAGCGAGAAACGTCCAAAAGCAAAGACAAGTCACACTTGAGGTTCCATCATTGAAAGGCAAAGTGGAAGTGACCAGCAAAGTATCAAGGGCTCTTCAATCCGCTGTTTTGATGAAGCAAAGGCGTTTGATGGTTGAAGGTGTTGTACATAGTACATGATTTCCTTGCGATGTTGCCACTGAGGCAATGTCACAATGTCCCTGAAACATGTCGTTTGTTCATTCATTTCGTTCGTTGCTCTTGCATGTATCCTTTCCGCAGCCATGTGCCAATTGATTGCCATGTGTGCATAAAACTTCAAGCCGAACCGAAAGATGTGCGGAGGCATGCCTGCCTTCCAGTCATCTCCAATATGGACTGAAATGACATTCCCGTCTTGAAAGCTTTTGCGTTTTTGCATTGCTTGGAGATGCCTGCTCTGTGATGCTCTGTGCACAGAATTGCCTTTTTGCTGCTGCTGGCGGCTTCACAACTAGTCCCTTGGACCTTCATGAACTTGAATGCCTGGAGGACATCCACCAGCAAACTCAAATGCCTCGTAGACCTGGTACCGGTATGGACCGATGGTACGGATAGCAGCAGTTTTACGGGAAGCTTTTATGAACCATTTCTCTTGCTTCATAAAACGCGGAACACATTTTTTCCACTTCATTCATGTTCAACTTTGAAGATCATGGATGATCATTTGTCATGCCATTGGAAGCTTAAGAATCAAACACTTGCCTTACCCGTGCAACACATTTACTTGAAACCTGCCTCCAAAAGCAAAGCGCGAATCTGAAGGGCAGCTTCTCCAGGTCTCCAGCGTCAGTGTGGAGCCTCTGGTTGTTCTCCCACACAAATGGTCAGCGGTACAGCAGTTTCCTCCTTTGTCTCGTGTCCCAAGCTTTTGCAGATTTACCTGCAAGCTTTTCGAAGGATGAGATAAACCCAATACACGCCCAGAAGGTGCACGCAGCCTTCGCAGTTTATCCAGCGGATAGAACGAGGCAAACTCCATCTCAGTCTGCCTCGAAACTTTTGAGTTTGCAGGTCTGGGAACTGGAGTTTAAAATTTTCGTTTGCTTTCTTAGCTCGAAAGCTGAGCTTCCTGTTCCACAACTAAAGTCAAACAAAAACAAAAACGCCTTGAAACCTTTGGTCGCACTCCACAATGCCGCACCTCTGTTTGTTGGCCCGCGCTGCTTGTCAAGTAGGCAGGTGAATCCATACGCTTCAGAGGCAGCTTCTTTTCCACGTCCACCTGCACCACATGTGGCAACATCTGCGACACCCCTTCCAAGGAAGCTAGTGAATATTAGCGAGCCACTTACATCGCTTACATCTGCATGGTTCAAAACTCTGTGCAAAAAAACCTGGAAAACGACTATGACGGCTCTTTTGCCCTCGGCCAACTTGCAGGAATGCTGAACAAGCTATCCCTGGCTATTCTGACTTGGTCACACTGGCTTTGAATTTCAGTGAAGCGAAAACTGCGGCTTTACACCTCTTTCACGACTGTTCAAAGCCCTCATTTGGAATGAGTTTTCCATCATTGAAGTCAACAATCATCTTTCTAATCTTCTGAATGTGGCTTTCGAGGTCATTGGCTGACTTTTGGGCTGTGTGGATATTGGTGACGGTTTCCACAACGCTCCTCCAAAGCTCATCACCAATCCCGACGTGATCTCCGGGCATGACAGGGTCCGTTTGAGCCAACGACGTGTCGGTCTCCTTGGCTTGGTTCTGCTTCTGCAAGCTCAGGGGAATTGGATTTTTGCTCATCAGAGTCCCGCAGGCTGCCACCAATTTGCCTTTGGAGTTCAGCTTGTTGAAAACTAAACCCATTTCTCGATCCATGTAGCTGATCCACTTTTTCACAAGTTCTTCTCTTGGCTGGTCGCCTTGGGCTTCCACCTTCTCTTGTGTCTCCACATCTTCCACCAGTGCAACCGTGTCAACCCAATCCTTGACCTTCAATCCTGAGTCTTTCTCCACCTGCTTCACCACGACGTCAACTTCTTCTCCAAGCTTTACGCTTCTGTTCCAAAGAGCCATGATAGCCTTCTGCTGGACAGTGATGTTTTTCATGAGAAGCTTGTAGTTAGCAACAGAGATGTCCGCACGTGGCGCGTGTCCATAGTAGCCGCTGTGCCATTCCATCAGTGCTTCCTCTGGGTCTTTGGGGGGGAGCTGGCCTGGCTCCACCAACCCTTTTGCATGAAGCTGAAGGGCACTCACCGAGCATCCTTCTGCAACACACTGATCATCAAGACCGAGCGCCTCAGGAACCATCTCATCACTTGCTCCAGCCAGGCAGAGAGTCAGGAACGAGGCAAAGAGTGCAATCATGGCGAAAGATAAGAAGCTGCGAGCACTCTGTTCGCTCTGCAGTCCAACACTTTTGATAAGAAAGAGCTTCAGCATTTGTTCACAACGTAGCTATTCTTCTAAATCAACCCCTTGCAGTCTGCAGACTTGGGATTTTTCTTCATTTCTTCACGTCAACAAAACGATGTTTTCTCCATTTATGAATCCTTAAAATGAGTCTGTGTACCTCGGCATCTACATGCAAAGCTACACACAAAACCTTGGGCCCTTCAATGTGACTCAACTGCTGTCAACCTCCACACTTCCTTGTCACCCCACCTTGCGGGAAATCTTGACCATAGAATCCTGCAACCCAAATTGCCGGAGATAATTCACATCTGATGGTTTCTCATGTTTTGGCATCCAACATCCGACAAACTTTCTTCCAAATGTGAACCACTTAGGCGGCGCCTTGGCGCAAAGGTCGTTCTTTACATCTTTAGGATCGCTTTGATGCTAAGATGGCGGCCCGAAGCCCTCTTCCTATCGGTATCCCGTGGTATCCCCAAATCACCTATTTGAAGACTAGAAAGAAAATTGCCAAGCTATGTTCGAATCATCTATCCATTCTTTTCGCGCAAAGGGACACTATCCATTTTGGATCATTAGGAGGCATAAAAACCTGCCCGTTGGGATTGGTTCCCAACTGGAAATGAACATTGATGATGCACTGGCACTCCTGCTAGTGTCATAACCAAAACAAAATTCTTGTGCCACATAATTCTAACACCTGCGTGCCAAGCCCTCGCCTTATAATTCCATGATCTGAAGTCCAAAAGCAAGGACAAGTCACACTTGAGGTTCCATCATTGAAAGGCAAAGTGGAAGTGACCAGCAAAGTATCAAGGGCTCTTCAATCCGCTGTTTTGATGAAGCAAAGGCGTTTGATGGTTGAAGGTGTTGTACATAGTACATGATTTCCTTGTGATGTTGCCACTGAGGCAATGTCACAATGTCCCTGAAACATGTCGTTTGTTCATTCATTTCTTATGTTGCTCTTGCATGTATCCTTTCCGCAGCCATGCGCCATGTGATTGCCATGTGTGCATAAAACTTCAAGCCGAACCGAAAGATGTGCGGAGGCATGCCTGCCTTCCAGTCATCTCCGATATGGACTGAAATGACATTCCCGTCTTGAAAGCTTGCCTATTTGATCCTATTTGCTTTTTGTTTCTGCATTGCTTGGAGATGCCTGCTCTGTGATGCTCTGTGCACAAAATTGCCTTTTTGCTGCCGCTGGCGGCTTCACAGCTAGTCCCTTGGACCTTCATGAACTTGAATGCCTGGAGGACATCCACCAGCAAACTCAAACGCCTCGTAGACCTGGTACCGGTATGGACCGATGGTACGAATAGCAGCAGTTTTACGGGAAGCTTTTATGAACCATTTCTCTTGCTTCATAAAACGCGGAACACATTTTTTCCACTTCATTCATGTTCAACTTTGAAGATCATGGATGATCATTTGTCATGCCATTGGAAGCTTAAGAATCAAAAACTTGCCTTACCCGTGCAACACATTTACTTGAAACCTGCCTCCAAAAGCAAAGCGCGAATCTGAAGGGCAGCTTCTCCTCAGAAGCTGAACAAAATCCTGGAATGACTTGGCTGTTTTGGCTGTTCGCTTTAAAGGAGGACGTCAAACTGTAATGAAAACGAAGAACAAGCGATAAGGATCATTCTGCATCAATCTGTATCAACCCAAACAGTTCCAGATCCAACATTCGACCTCTCGCACGCTAGCATTCGCTCAACCTACCCAATTCAAATCTTTCTGTCTCTCTCGTTCTGAAACAAAGACTGCTATGGACCATTGTGCAGAAGACGCTGCGTGCACCAGGAATGAAGTACTGCAGAGCCAGAATGCAGTGTACAAAGCATTGCTTCCAACACATGCAACTTGTGAAGAAACCCGAGGTTGGATGCAACGTCAACAAGATCAACAGCAAGAACAAAGGACAGCAGTGACAACAGCCAGGAACAACAACAATAAAAACAAGACATCAAACAACAAACGACGATAACAACGACCACGATAACGACAACGACAACGACAACGACGACGACGACAACGACAACAAAAACCATCTCAGAAAACCTGGACTTCTTTTTTCTTGCCAACAACAGGGCACTGTATTGTCTCATTCCAATGAACTGTGCAAACAAGACTCTGTAGGAGCTTTCATCCGGGGCACTCACCTTGCAACAGTGCTGCAAACAATATGCAAACAATCAAACAGGTAGTCCAAACAATATGCTACAAACTGTCTGGGACTTCATGAGCTCACGCGACTCTAAGGAATCCCAATGCAATCCAACTCTATCCACTGCGACCAAATGACACAAAGCATCAAAGGATCGGGGGACTCCTTTCCACCAAGATCTGCTTCTTTAAAGCCAGAACCACGTCCTGGCAGAATCTCATTGAACGTTTCTAGGAGCAACGGAACAAAATGAGACCAAACCTCGCAGCCGCATCTTGGCGTTGGTGTCGCCTGTCAAAGTTTGTCCCCTTACTGGACTCAAATTGTGAAGCTCTCAAGATATCTCAAAATTCGGGGCTTGGACAATTGCACAAAAAAAGTGAGGCAAGCAAACGAATGGTCTCAATCAATCTCCATAAAAAGAACAGATTCAACAAAAATAAGCAGAAACCCTAATGATGAATCAGCAATGAAGGCACAAAACAAACTGGATGCATCCAGCCTGCTATACGCTTCATGTTGGCACCACGCCGGCCCAGTAGGCGACCGACAACCCCAAACTCTTGGTCTGCTTCGATGCCGACTAAGAATTGGCATTGCCAGCGACCTCGCTCCTCAGCTGATCTGACACGATTGAAACAGAGTTTTTGGATATTTGGATGTACTGAATTGTAATGATGTAAATGCTTTCATTTGAGAGCTGTGGATGAACATTTTGGCTCCCTATATCTTTTATCTCACCTTTCACCAAGGACGATACTGTTGCGGGCTGGCAAAATTGCAACACTGAGACACTTGAAGCCTATCACACCAAATTCAGCCAAGTCTCTGAGCGCGCTGGTCGTTCATTAAACAAGCTGGTCCTTAAGTTTCAACGGCATGGAACAAGCCGAGCAATCTGCTAGCAAATGGATTGGGACGACGCTGGAGGATTCTTACAAAGGTTCTGTACCATCTATTTTGAAAGGACTTATATTTTGGATCAATGTCCTGCTTGAGGTGAGACTTGGGTTCACGATGCTTTGCTATCTAAGCTTCTCTTCCCAGGGTTTCCACAACAACTCTTTCCGCGTCTCCGGAATGCATTGGCCACCTGCCTCCTTTGCTCGTGGCATGGAAAAGGTCCGCAAGCATCTCATAATCAACAAATTGACACAAATCGACTGTCATGACAAATCACTTTCGATTTAACGAAAAGGTGAATCCAGGCCAGTAGAGGAACCAATCCAACAAAATCAATAGAATATAATGGAACTATGCATCAGTCCAAGCCACTTGCCGCACAAAAATGCCCAAAGTCTCCACATGCTCGGTGAAGGGGAACCTTTGCTCACTCATGCTCCCTTGCCATTTATTTCTTGAATTTGAGGACAATACACTCAGGAGGGAAAACTTTATGCCGATGCTATTTATGCTGTCAAGATGTGTGATTTTGCTTCTGCTTTAATCAGTCCAAACAAAGAACAATTTCAACTCTCCTAGCTGTCACATCTCACACCTCGACCAGGTGAAGTTTGTCTATTCAACATGTCCACGTGAGCGCAGAGGTTACGGCCTTTTTGTTCTCACAGCTCGTCTAGTTGCCTACAGGCCTACACACCCAATCCATCATGGTCCATCCGAATCAAGTGTTTATTCAAGTGACATGTCATAGCAACGCATCCACGAGAGCTCAAAGGCAGGTGTGGTGCCAGGGCTTGTGAGGCGATTGGCATCCTGCTTTTGACCCAGCCAGTGGCTTGTGACACCCAAAGCATGCAAACTTCGGATGACATGAACATGACATGGACATCACAAGGACATGCCAAATCACGACCCTGGCAATTTCCCTTGTTGTTAGGCCTGGAAACACGAAGCACGTAAAAATGCCACCCAGCCAGAACGATGCAGCCAAGGAAACGGGAAAAGCAAAACAAGCGAAGTAACAAAAAAGGACACAGCTGAAGATCATAAAATAGAAACAGTTCACCATAAGAATCAACCACACCATACCACACCTCCGGTTTGCCCATTTTGCATTTTCGCGTTTTCGCACTTTCGTGGTCTTTAAATGCTTGTGGTTTTCGCGTTTTCAAGTTTCCCTCTTTTTGCAATTGCCCTGTTTTTCCTGGTTTCCGCAGCCTTCGTGGCTTTTGTCGTTTTTGCGTTTTTGTATTGTTTCTTACATGCCTTTGGATTCACGATTGTCCGCTCATTTTGTTTTCTTTCGTTTTCCTTACTGGGCTCCCGCGACTTTCGTGTCGTTTTCGTGCTTTCACGCTGTGTGCTTTCGTGCTCTCTTGTTTTTGACCCCAGAATTTGTGCCCGTTTTTGCTCCAGAGCCGGCTGCATCACCCTAGCCATGAACAACACACTTCGTAATGCTTGGAGAAAAATACATTTCAGAGTCCCATTGCTATTGATTTCACTAAATTTTCACGTAGTGACACGTGCAAATATGTTGGCTGCATGTCTCTGCACAAAAGCCAGCAATTGGGATGCAATTGGGGCACATTGGGGCATCAAGTTGTGAACGTGAACAAGAGAAAACTTTCAGGATCCCAATTCCAAACCTAGTGCTCACTGTCCTGGATGAAACTTCGAGGGCCGCAACTCATGTAGACTATCACGCGCACAGAACCTATGGCTGAACCATGCTGGCCGGTGCATTTTGATGCATGTTGCAAGTTCTTAATGAACACCTCTTGCATTTAGATGAGCGAAGCAAATTTTTACGTCCACACATTTCGAAAAATTTTGAAATAGGTTCATGAGACAAATCGTGAGGGCTTACGGCTTGTATCATGCTACCATCAGGATCTTATAGGATCTTAAACCGTCAGTCTCTTGGAATGAAACTGCCTCTACAAGTTTGATAGACGGTTGAGTGCAATTTTAAATCTGCCAAGAAGCTCTGACGAATTTGTTCTACTTCCTCCTGACCTGCAGGCAAACCGCTGCGCCAGCTGCGACATGCCAAGCCTCGTCGTGGAGGATCCAGAATCAAGACCTGGAGTTGTGGAGCAAACACAGGACGCAGCACATCACCATTACAACACCAGAGACATGTAACCTCCTGTAGCACAGCCTTTGCAAGGACAATCAAAAGAGTAAAACATGAGCAACACAGCGACGTTTTTCATGATTTTAAGATTGCTAGGCAAACAGTATGAGGATAGCTGCCGATAATGAGATTTATCAGACTCCAACCGTAAGTGACTCATTCAGTCAACTGACAGGTCAACTTCTTTGTAGGTTTTGTATGGTTTTGTCCGGTGCCTCTGCAGGACCCCCCAATGCTTCAACTCCTCGTTGCAATGCAATGTCCGCTGCAAGGGCCGCAAAGGTCGCGCGTACTAGCCTCGGCAGAAACACTCAGTGTACATCGTTTCCCGCTGTGGCTACATCCACAGACCCAAGTGCTACTGCTACACGCCATTTGAATCCAATTGATTCATGAGACTTGCAGAACAAACGGAAAACATAAACAAGTCAGTAATCAAGTCTTGTCAAACAGTAGTCCACAGTACCGGACACCAAGAAGCTCTTTCTTGCCAAAGAGTGCTGCACTGTTGACTTTGAACAGCTCGCCACTTTCTGGATTTGAATCCTCAAATAAGAGGCCACAATGGGTCAAGGACAAGAAGTGTTCAATGGCTGTGTCAAGTCCAATCATGCCATACGATGTCTAATGGGACAGTTGAGAGAACCAATGTGAAGCATTCCAACCTTTCGAATGCTCATGGTGCAGTGAAGCAGTGCAAGTTGGTTGAGTTTGGCAAGCTTCTGTGCTCAGCAGCGTCACCTCTGTTCCAGCTGCATGTGCCAGGCTTAAGCCAATGACACCCACACCTCCACAGAGCTCCAGCAGCCGAAGTGGCGGCTTGGCCTGGATCAATTTTGGTCAAATGGCTGTGTGAGATACAAACAGTGCATCTGAGCGAACCCAGCGAAGCTTGTTGTTCCATATCCTTCCTCACCCTGCACGAGCCATCAACCTTTCAATATTAAAAACACGCTTCACAAATTACCTTTTCTTCAAGTTTCTTTGGTTCACAAGATCCTCAAAGCTTACTTACATGACGACACAAATGACCGTTGGGACCTGGAGCAAGCCCAAGGCAATCTTCAGCTGTGCCTTGAAGCAAAGGTAGCAGAAGGCCACTCGAAGACAAAAAGAAAAAGCAACGTGGCAAAGCCAAACCGCCAAACCAAGTTGATGATAGTTGATGCACGGCGCCCACAGGTCTGGTTGGCTGCTTCTCTGGGCTCCTACTTTGTTGATACTTGAATCTTATTCAGAATACCGTTGGAACAGTTTGCATCCCACCAGGACTACCGCACGTTTCGGCGTAGCTCACAGAGTACTTGGAGGTGTTGGAATATTCTGGAAACCGCACCATGGCCACGTAAGCTCCGTTTAAGCTTCTACTGTAGTTGCCTGTTTGTTGAGGAAGGCTCCTCGACGGAGCAACTTTTATCACGCATTAGAGTAGTCGGCAAAAAGTGTATGCTCACTGTTGAAAACCCTCCGTTTGCATGTGTCACTATGCTGCCTTCATGTCTCGAAGAATCTCCTCATAAACAGTCAAGTTCGCCTGTGCCAAACATGTGGGGATGGAAAAAGTATGTACAAGTAGTGTTCACGAGAGGGTCCGGTGTCCCGGCCCACCCTCAAGCCTGTCGAAAGCTTTTGGCACCGAAGACAAATGGCAAGCCATCCAATTCTTCAAGCACCGTTGCCTTCACTACGCCTGCAAACATGAAAGGGAGTAACATAAAGTAATATGGAGCTAACTACCAGCAGTCTAAGCTTCAACTACATCGGTGCAGTTGTCTTGGGCAGTGATTTGCGCCTCGAGGAGTTCTTGGACGCTTTTGTTCCCAGGCGTTCTTGCGTTTGGAGCGCATTTCCTCAGTGCCGATAGCCATGGAATTTCATGGAATTTTATGGAATTGACACAATATCCTTCCCTGCTTGGCTTGAGAACTTCAAATGAGACATCCATTGAGCACCAAACCCTTGCGAGGCTTGGATCAGGTTCTCGCCAGTGAACTAAAATAGAATGCCCTGAGCTTCAGAAGTTATTGACATTTCCATGAATGATTTTTTTCATAAACGGCCACGCTCTGTTTCCACATCAGTCTCGTTTTTGGAAATGTAGCAAAGCTCTCAGGTTCTCACATCGGTCACTCGACTGTGATTGCGAAGGCCACAAATGATCAACCAATTCGTCCTTGGTGACAGAAATTCGAGCGTCAGTATCCTTCCTTGCCTGCAGGTCTCAGTCTCAAAAGACAAATCACCCACAAAATATAATCTCAATGTCACCAAATTTGGGGAAACAACCAAAAATCATCAAAAACTTTAAACCACTTAACTCTGTTGGGTTTCCAAGCCGGGAGCACAGGAGCCACGCTGACCATTCCAGAGTAAGACAAGTTGCACCAGGCCTTTCATATCCAACAAGTTCTGAAGTCATGAATCATCCATAGCGATGCCGATTTATCAGTGTTTCTTTCATGGCACAGTTGGTGCAGATTTTGCCGAGATACCGGTGGGCTGCTCTAAGGTGAGTTCCACATGTCTCAAAGATGGCTCCGTAGAAGCAGGATCATTGTGATCAAAAGGCTGTACCTTAGGCAAAATGGTTTGGCAGACTTAGAAGCGTAGTTTAACTGACCTTTCGATGCAACATCAGGTCCAAGCTTTTCATCACTGGCAAATTTCAGGGAAAGTTGTCCAATTGTTCCCTGCGAAGGGACCTTTGGCAGCGTCAGCGCTTCCTCCAAAGCTTCTAATGCAGCATCCTTGGATAGATGACCATGGTGACTGCGGGTTGGGTGTCCTCTTTATTTATAGTAATGTGTTTGAGTTTGAGGATGTCCGATTTCTCTTCTTCTTCTTCTTCTTCTTCTTCAAAACTCCCTTTTTGCCACGATTCGAGCATGGGATGATTTGCCCGACAACCGCGACACCTGTAGAAGAAAAGCTCCATAAAGGTGATCACATGAGAAGCTGAGCAAGAAGACGACCCTGTGTGATCCACTGTCATCGGTGTGCCTTGCCACTTCAAAAGTGCCTCCACAAAAGAGTTTGCGACATCGTCACACCATGTCACACGTGTACCATGCGTGCGATCAAGTGAAACTGATGCGAAATTGTACTTGACCTCCTTTGCCAGCAAAAGATGGCAAGCATATTAGTGCCACATTCAAAAGTAGCTGCACGGCAAGAGTGGCCTTTGCGGAAAAGACCAATGACGGTCTTTCCGTCTGAGGTTGGGCCCACTGCCAGCTTGGCACCTGTGCAAGACTGAGTAACTTAGAGTGTGCACTTTGTGTAAGGCAGAATGCACTACGAACCAACTTGTGTGCTTTCTGCATCAACTATCTAACAATCGTGTGCTTGCGAGGTGTAGTAATGTATGCGAAATCTCTTCTCAGGATTTGTCCATGGAACTTCCAATGCAGTCCAGCCACGAGTGCGATATCCGTCGGGCGATGGAGCCTTCAAAAAAACAGCAATTGCATGTCTGTTGCACGTGACATCACACTACTTTATGTCTAGGGGATATTCAAACATGTTTGACAAATCTTTGATGGCATCTGCAGCGTCTGGTTGATGTCCGGTTTTCCTTTGGTCATCAAGCCCTGAATGATCCTGTAAGCACGCAAGCAAGCAAGCGCTCACACACTACTTCTAGAGCCATGACTCTCAGAGGTCTGTGCAAAGCACTACTAAGCCTGCTTTTGAAAGATAGGTTGCCACATGCGACTTTTTATCCTTCAACTCCAAATTGTACAATCGACCCAAAACCACAAGCAAACATCGGCCCCAAGTTTTCGCTTCTGCCTTGTACAACTCTGGCCCTTTCCGACCTTGTCTTCGATTCCAGGCTGTTAGCTGTCGCCTCGTGGCTTCATCAATGCAGGCTGACTGAAGGCCCCGCCAGTGATCATCTCTACTCACTCTACTAGCTTAAATTTGCGTTCCATTTCTCCAACCCATTGCTACAGCATTGCATGTCTTGCTGGGCGAGTTGCAAACTGCCAAGATCCTGCGAAGACTCGCAACATGTTGGCCGGTTCTGATCACTGTAAATAGAGGATAGATTTGATGGATACGAAGTAATAGAACAGGTTACCATACTGAGGCTGCGCATCCAAGTGAAAATTTTCACAAGACTGAACAAAGTCGGGATTGACAATTCGGGTGACAGATGTGCAACGTGAAAATTGCTTTTGCACTCCTCGGGGTAATGGCCTCTTTGACAGGTGCAGCCCCAAGAAGCGCAGCCTGACCTGCCAGCAAAACCAAGCTAAAAGAGCATTATGGCATACTATACTCCTGTGTTGCCAAAGCAAAAAGAAGTCAAAGTGGGATGAAAGCAAGTGAAAGCTGAACGCCGCAACAAGATAGAAGCATTCAGGCATCTATAAGCGGAGTTTTGTCACGCATTACTTCCGAATCAGTGCCTCGCATCTAGTTGCACAGCTTTTTGCAGCACAGCTTTCAACCGCACCCTGAAAGTGGTGCGTCCATGCTGCAACGAAGTGAAGCAAAAGGAAAAGGAAAAAGATGGACAAAAATAAATGGGAAAAATGGGGAAAATGGACAACAAAAAACATTGCGGATGGTTTTAGTTTTTTTTTGATTGTCTTTCAATCAGAAGACTTTTGCGTAAAGAGGAACTGGCCTTTGCCTGGACATGCGAGCTTTGCTCCTGCTCTGAGCAGCCCATACCTCAAGGCATTCAAAGGGTTCGTTGAAATTTAACACCAAATTTCACCAGCTACGGCGCTGCAATCAACTGATCTACCTTGTGTGGATTTGCATGGATTTGCGGCAAATCTACTATTTCGTGCCCAAATGCTGGAGCGAGAAAGACCAGCTCGGGACCCCAAAGCTTTTGCCACCTTGGGTGCTGAGTGACCAATGACTTATGAGACGTATGGTGATATTAAATCACTTGATGAGATGAGGAAATTTGTGGGACAACCAGCTAGGTCAAACAGAGGTACTGATCCCTCCCTTCTTACATCTGCTAGGAAAGATTGGGAAAGTCTGTGTGAGCAAAGTCTATCTATTTTTTCCAGTACACTTTGCCCTGACCCGCATTGTCTTTCCAGCCCTGGCTTCACATCACCCGCTTTGTGTTGAAGCCAGGTATCTTCCGGTGCCCATTTTGAATGCGATCGCATACAGCGAACCTGTGGTTTCGAAGATGACAGAGCTGTGAGTCGTGCAGTTCTGAAGAATTCTGTCCTGAAAATCCAGAATCACCCATGCCGGAACTATGCCGACTACCCTCGCAATTTGTCTACCTCCTAATGTTTGTATGAAATTCTCCTGCTCACAACCCAACTCGCAACCTTTTCTACCGCTCCTGCCTGGGAAGTGTCTGCCATCTCTCTCTCGGTAGCCAAGGCCCATTCAGCATGAAGACAGAATTACTGTAAACAGAACTAGCAACTTGTATTACACTGAATTATTAGCTTACCAAATGGATTCAAATGGCATAACCGGCACAACCAACTGCTGCCTTGAATCATGTCTTGCGTTTGCATAAGGGCTGTTGCCCATCGGCGAGCAGACTTGTACAAGTGCAGATGCTTCAGATTGGAGATGTGCTACTGTTTCGGTGGAAGATGGTGGAAGTGCTACTCAAAGTTCCCCAAAAATTTGTCTGTTTCATGATCAGCTTCAAAGTTTGGAGCTATCAGGTTCTGGTCCGAGACAATGGAAGCAAAGGACTGAGAGCTGTCACGAGCATTCGGAAGCCTGCAAAAGAAGTTGCAAATTACTCTCGCAACACATGGCTTATGGCTTAAAATCATCAATCCCCAAGCGCCCAAAAAGTATGATTGGGGTACCAAGCATGAAAACATATGAAAACATATATCCAAATCTGTGGTCTCAAATTGGTATCCTAATTTTGAGCTATAGCCGCCAGCTTGTCATATCTGGTGACCCAGCTCGAGAGGACTTGCCACACTTTCTCGAGAGCTGATTCCATATGTCCATTGCAAGTCCCTCCTGCGAAGGGCACAAGGGTACCCTGTCCGTTGTACTAGTAGCAAGCAGCAAGGGACAAGGATTCTAAGAAAAGAATGCAGTAAAGGTAGATAATCTCGATGTTCCAAACAATTGCCCTGGATGCTTTGTAAGAATCCAAATCATCCATTCAATCAGAAAATCAAATGCACAAATGATGTAAATGCCTTGGTTCCTTAATTGTCAGAATCTTGAGCAGGAGGGTCTTCCGCTCTAGGGGATCATTCCCTGGAGGTGTTTCCACAATTCCGATGAATGCTCCAAACGCTATCAGCCACTCGTGGTGCGTAGCTTCCAGCGGAAGAGGAAAAACACACCAGAGCTGAAGCTTTGCAGATTCAAAATTCCTCGAATCGATGCACATCTACATATGAGGCAGGTTTTTGATCTGCTGCATGAAGCTGCAAATAATACAAACATATGGTCTATAATGCACACGCTAAGGTCGTGAACGACGAAACAGCAAAGCTCCTTGGCCACAAAATCGTGAAACGCTTTGAACACCAGCAGTTTTGCTGGCACTGATCCAGTCTGTTGACGCATGTCGTCCAAGCAGCAAACGGAGCTGCTCAAACAGAAAACAGAGCTGCTGACACATTCAATGTATGGCTCTCACATTGCGTCCCCATCAGGGGCCAGAAACAGGTAGACGATTATTTTGGATTTCACAGAATTTAGTGCAGAGTTCTATTGCCGTGTAAAGATCTGCAGCTCTGTCCGAGGAACTTCGTCTGTACAACGCAATTCGCTCCGGCTAGGGCTTTTCGATGCTTTTCGATTTGCACCAGCCTCACAAGCCTCGAATTGACTCTTTGTCTTCAAATCTTAAACTCTTCAAATCGTCCTCAAGAGCCGTACACTGGGCTTGGCATCCCCACAAACATCAAAAATCGAATCAAGTCCACCAGTGCAATCAAAAGAATCTGTGTTGCCAGAAACATAGCCCAGCGTTTGGCAAGCTGTGCGCGGAACACACTGTTTTCACAGTTTGGGTCGCTGGCATTGCAGGCGCAAAAATGCACATCTGTCCATGTTCCGGATTCCTGCATGTGACCTGTGAACTTTCAACCAAAGAAGTGGAAACATATGGAACATCTTGTGTCTTGACTTCTTTAGATCTAGTCTTTTTAAGGATGCAGTGATGCAGGTTTTTGGTGGTTGGCATTCAAAAGCCACTTGCCTCATGCTTGCTGGACTGGCATCAAACAAATTCTTCCAGTCCAGCTGCATGTGCTTCGCCACTGGGAAAGAAGTCGAAGCCTTTACCCCGAGATTCCTCCGGGCGACATCCCGTGAGCTGTCCTTGTGACCTACATTTGAGGTCTTTTCACAAAAAGTCTTCTTGATGCAATTAACAATCAACTCATTTGCCTGAAATGTGCTTCAAAACATGCTACAACCTTCCCCTGACGAAACGCGTTAGGATAATTCACTTGTGAGAAATCATGAGACGTATTAATACATATATAATATACATATATATATGTATATATATATATGTATATGATAGATGTATTAACTAGTACATATATATATTATGTAGATATGATATATGTATTAATCAATATATATCATATACAAAAATATAAATATACATTGTATAAATGAATATATCTCAGTCACCTCTGCAAAGGCTCATCTGACCCCTGCAGGCAATGCATGCCAAGCAAGGACAGCTCACAGGTAGACCGGTGTCTCGGCCCCAGCAGGGGCGAATCTGAACGATTTGAGTAGCCGGAAGTTTCTGCACTTCTTTGTGTTTTGCGAATTCATGTGACAATGCATAGGCTGATTTTGATCTGCCGAACTGGCTGGAATTAATAGAGGACCAGAAACAAAAAGACCTTACTGTACATTCTACCATACTGTATGACCTGAACATAGCGAATTTGGCTTCACTATCCTCACAAGCCGAAAATAATAGGAAGCAGGGTTCTGTGACGTTTTGAATGTGTATTATACGTTGATTATACGGTATGTGCATCTTGCATCATCTTGCTATAGAATAGAACAGACTGGTATGGGTCTGGTGCCCAGCGAACCTGCCGAATGGGTGAAAAATGCATGAAGAGTAAATGAAGGTATCTTGTAGAACACATTCTGTCTATTCGATATGATATTTTGTGATACACATGTCCTGTGGTAGTATTTTACGTACGTATTGTCATATATTTTGGATATGAACATATGTTTACCATGTTTACCATTGTTTACTTGGAACCCTAACCCTCGAGGAAAGAAGCAGAGGAATCAAACCGCTTCTCGACCCATGAGTGGCAAACTCTTGGCTCTCTGCCAAAGTGCCACAACTTAACGAATTGAGCATGCAGGATGCAATCAAGATGAAGGGAGATGCAGCACAAAAATATCCACTCACAACAGGCAAATGAAATCTATGCAAGCTTTAATTGACTTGCGTGAGTTTGCAAAGATTGGCTGTCCAGGGGCAGTGTCATCCTCCACATCAAGACTTCCTCTATCTCAAAATGAAACATGCGTCTGCAACAGCCATTCGCAAATTCAAATTCCTGATATCTCTGTTCACCTTGCCATCCAGCATGTGAATGTGCTGGCAAATCTCATGGTGATAGGCCAGCAAGGAAGATCTCCTGGCAAGTTTGCTATGCTAGAAATATCAGAAAAATACGTTTGAATACATGAGAAATCACGATACTACATTACTACATGCCATGGCCATGCATTTCAATCATTGCATGCACCATTCTTTGAGTCATCTCGGCCGCATACAAACACATTGACATGGCAGTCCTGAGGTGCCACTCCTCAATGAGAGTCGCTTTAAATGACCTGGCCCATGATGCCCATGGCATACAAAAACTGGCGAAGATGTGCGAAAATACCTTTCAGATCCTTTGGGAGTTAGCACTGAGCACCTTCACTTGTTTCCCTTGACACACCCCGACTTTGGCGGCATCATTTTAGTGTCATGTGACATGTGTCTCCACTCAGGGTCTTGTTCTTGGCATTGTGAATGGATATAGTGTATGCTCGAGCGGATGCCAAGTCACCTGGACTGGTACCACAACAGTGGCAGAGGATTCCGAAGCGCACCAAGCCCTTTCCATGACCTCAGCATGCACTTGTCATCGAAAGCATTGGCACCAAAACTGCAAATGGATATCACAAACGAACATGAGTTCCGGCAGCTTCATCTCTCGTCATCAAAAGATTGATTGCTATACTTCCATTGTACATGCTATGAAATCACTCCGCAAGGCCTCTGTGGCGCAAGAGGAGGACCGCCGCCATGTGGTGGGTGCCTGGAACGTCAAAGAACATAGTCTCGTGACAATGAGCATACGAACAGGGATAAAAAAGTTTCACTCTTCTGCATCTCTTCTGGACATCTCATCCATGCAAGTTTCGTTTTGGCTCTCGAATGCGATAAACTCCCGCAGCCTCTTGCGCCACTGGAGACTTTGATCGTGCCTCCTTTTCGCTTCAAGCAAACAACGTACAGGAATGCATAGGAATGTATAGGACTTGAGACGACCCTTATTGACGCGTGAAACTCTCGAATTCAAGAGACTTGGTGTCACTAGTACCAAACGAGAACAAGGAGAAATGAGAAATCGATCATCTCCTCTGCACGCATTTGGCGAAGGCTTGCTGCATCGGTGTGCTCTAAATACCTCTGTGCGACACGGTGGAATCTTCCATGCCTTACTGTGGGTTTTCTCAGTCCCGAGTCCCTTGTTGAGTCGCTGAGGAATGGACGGCTCACCGGTAAACTGCGCGAAGGCCCGGCGGTGGGTGGACCTCGCCCGTGCCTGCACAAGAGATTGACGCACAAAACTGCATGGGTCCATATCAATTGGATGTCGGGAAAGCTCGTATCCATCCAAAAGACCGATCACTATGCTATCATGAATCTGGTTACACCATGAGAAGAAGAACAATAACCACCTCATCAGCCAGTTGCAGCATGTTCTGGTAGACCTGCTGACGATCAGAATCGACACTTTCGCAACATACAAACTCATTTCTTCTCAGTGCCAGAATCCGCAGTTTCAAAATGTCATGCACAAGCAACAGCCGGCTGACGTCTGCCGGAACTGATGTGTTGTCATCGATCGGCTGTCGCTGCGTGGGCCGCACAGAACGAACCTTGGCTTCGGGACCATGCTGTGCAAAGATGTGCAAAACATCTCAAGGATTCACAGAAAGATCTGGGTCCCTGGACACGCCCAGGCCGCCCAGACCTCTTGCACGAAAGTGACCCGATCAGATCCCAAGTTTAGTGCAACTATACGGCCAGGTACGAAATCCATGGAGACTTTCCAAGGTCTTGTCCGAAAAATGATCTTTACAAAGCTTTAAACAGGTCGAAGCTTATTGCAAGCTTCCAAGAATTTCCACGTGAATTCCAGCCTTCTTGGGCTTTCTAAAAAATCCTCCAGCGATGCATTGCATGACCTAAACGCACATCCAGAGGCTTTTCTTTTCGTTGGCCATTCAAACTCAGTGGATTGACTGCCCGCGAAAGCCAAAGTATGGCAACGACAAACCACTGGAAATTCTGGGCCAATGACCCAACTGCGTTCATTGCGCCTCTCCGTGACCTGAACCAAGGCATGGAGCCTGCTTTCGTTTCCTATTTCTACTTTTTGGTTCTCTTCCCCTCTTCCAAAGCAATGTCTATTGAAGGCCTTAGTCTCAGCCGCGTAAAAGGAAATGGCTGAAACATGACTAAAATCATCTATACATCTAACATAACTGAAACGTACTAAACATTAATTAAGCAGAATGAAGCATATCAAATATTGTGCGGTGTGATAGTTTTTCATAGCATGTTGCCTCTGTCTCTCCGTTTGACTCTTGCTCCATGCCTGGACACGGAGGTCTCTGCTCGACCTCCCGAAGGCGTTTTTTCAATGGTACTCTGGTTGGTCCAAGCGTCAAATAACTGAATCTTTCGGAAGTCCTAGAATCTATAGTCCTTTAATTAATATCCTTTAATTGATTATTGCATTCAAACGTTTTCCTGCAAAATGTGGGTTATGATTTTCTTGCATACAATGCAGCCCAGGCGCAACTTCTGTTGGTAACTCTTGAGACCTGCGCTCAAGACACATCTAAAGGCGAAGACGAATCTCTTGGAATTTCCTAATGATCCTAATGAGGCAGTTCTCACTGCAGTCTTTTCATGTTTTAGTCTTTTCTAAACTCTAAACATTTGTCTTCTTCTATGAGTTTGTGCAAAGGCAGAGCCAATGAAGGTTTGAACTTGCCTAAAACTTCCCCTTTGAAACTTTTGCACAAACCCTCGTCCCCAGAATAGTAGAAACAGAGGTGCGGCATACTGATGTGTTTGACCTAAGTCAATGTCTGCTCTGTTTGAACTCCAAACACAATCCGCTCCAAGCCATGATTCTCACAATTCTCCCAGGCCTCATCTACTGCTGTGAACAGCTTCGCCTAGGGCACGGGTTGAGCAAATATCTATAAAAACCTGCCAAAAGGTCTGCTCATGCCTTTGCTCCCAAGAGCTTTAAAAGTACTGCATATGATATATGTACATATTAATCAAATACATACACACATTTATGTTTCAGGTTCTGCCCCTCCCCACCCCCAGATGGAGAGAGGGTCATCCCAACCAACCACAATTCAACTGTGAAAGTTACGCGACAACATGTGATAGGATGAAATAATTTGACATCAAACAAGATGAGCTTAGTTTACGTGAGCCAAGTTGAGAGAAGCTAAGACTCGATCATATTCCAACTTATATAAGATGATACATAAGAAAAGAAAATAAGATCAACTATTCTAAGAAAAGGTATTTCCAACTTATGTAAGATGATACATAAGAAAAGAAAATAAGATCAACTATTCTAAGAAAAGGTAAGGCAAGGTACGATAAATATAATCATTAATCCATAGATAGAAACTGGATGATGTTTCTGCAACTGCATATCAATACTGTTAATTGCTGTAACGTAGATATGCAGTGATGTTCGTCATGCTTGATGATGCTCACATGCGCCACACTTCACGACCAAGTGCCACACCCGACACAGAACTTCCTCCTCTGGTGGCGGATATCGCACCAGTTCCTCAATTTGCTCTCGAGAGCCGCGCTCTGAAAAACACAACTTGAATCTTGCTGCCCCATGCCGCTGATTCAGAAACATTCAGAATCCTTCCGTTGGTAAGGCTTTTGCCGGGAGGCACAAAACAGCCATTGGCTTCACCTGAGATTGGCTCGTGTCAGGAAGGTCACACCAGCCCTCGACAAGATGCGCAAAGGTGCAGAAATGCCACAACCAGCATCTTCGAGTACCCGACAGTTTGGCCTTCCAACAACTTCCCTCAACTCCCACAGGAGTTCTTGAGCCAAGTTGGTCGTTCAGGGTTCACGATCTGCACATTGGCACCCCGTTTGAAGAACTTGGGCGCTTCCTGATGAGGCACAACAAATCATTGACCTGTTCAAGAGTGAAGGCGACGGAAACCATCCAATTTTTTGGAATAAGCGTATCTCAATCTAAGCAGAAAGCTCCCCCATGTTTTCGTATGTTTTCGTTGGGTCAACATTGTCTTTTTTTGCTGCACTGCTTTGCTGCAATCATCGAATAGCGATCCATGATATGGCCTGTCGATAGAAACACGTACAGGCTTCGACATGCTTCGGCTGTGACTGAATCGACTGCATTGTGCGCAGCCGATCACGGGTTTCAAGAGCTCATTCGAGCTCTTGAAATCTCTTAGCTGCCTGTGGCTCACTTGGCCATCATCATCTTCACAAACTCCTCATAGTTGATCTGGCCATCACCATCAACGTCAGCCTCACGGATCATCTCGTCCACCTCTTCATCTGTGAGCTTCTCACCAAGATTGGTCATGACGTGGCGCAACTCAGCAGCACTGATGAAGCCATTGCCATCGCGATCGAAAACCTTGAAGGCTTCAATCAACTCTTCTTCGGTATCGGTATCCTTCATCTTGCGGGCCATCAGGGACAAGAACTCTGGGAAATCAATGGTTCCATTGCCATCTGCATCCACCTGAGCGGCAAAACTCAATATGTGAGAGGGCGCTCTATCGGACATAGGTATCGCTTTTCGCAGTCCCCTATAGCACTATACAGTGTTTGTGGCATGTACGTTTGATATGGTAATACATAAGTCAGAAATATATACTAAATTGCAATTGTCTGTCACTGTGTTCATGATTGTCGGTTCATATTATGGGTTCGGACGGCTTGCTACGGAAGCACTTTCAAGACAAAAGAGCGCCTAACATAAAGACGTAGAAAGACTTCTTCATCAACCCTTTTGCCGCCTCATTTATCATGTCTTTAAACTTTTTGAAATTGTATGGCCCACCCGTGACCAGACAAAGTTGCCACCATTAGTTGCCAACAAGTTTCTTCATTTATCATGTCCTGAAGTTCAGCTTCAGTCGGATTCTGACCCAAAGATCGCATCACGGTACCCAACTCTTTCGTGGTGATGGTTCCATCACCATCCTTGTCGAACAAAGAGAAGGCCTCCTTGAACTCTGCGATCTGCTCCTCAGTCAGCTGATCTGCCATGGCGCAAGAAGCTTGGGAATCACGAGACTTTCGAGTCAACAGGCACACCTTGAGCCAGGAGACGCGGTCAAGGTATGCGTTTCAGCTGTTTCCTATCCATGGTCTGTGTATGTCTGTGTCATTCCATGGTTGAGCCTGAACAAATCATTTTGGCAGAGTCATGTGACATGCAAAACATGTAAACTGGCAGTTGGATTTGTGCCAATGTGGGGCCTTTCTACGGGCAACGGATCATCCACGCCGCACTCTTTTTGCATTGGCATTTCAGCGCTGTTGCCGCCCTGGCGCAGATGGATCTAAGCAAAACAAAAGCCAGAAATGATATCAAATGATACACAATTTTCAAGTTGTCACCAAGAGTCACAGCAAATTCTTGGACTTACGCATATTTGCGGCCGTGCTCCTACTTTCGATTGCTTGATTCGGTTTATGAACCAGGGTGGTGTTTTTCACCATAAGCAGGGCATTCGGCATTGGACTCTCATCATCTTATATAACTCAAACCCTCTTTCGACAGGGACTCTCCTTCCCAGCCTGAGAAAAGACAGCAGGACTTGCCTGGACAGATGATGATCCAGAAAGATGCTTCTCTTGCAGGGCACAAACCCAAAATTCTCTTGCGACAAGACATTTCTACATCACGTGGACTGCGAGTCAACAGACACACAAGCTCATCTATCCTGTATACCTTGACTGTATCTTCTCTAGTTGTCTACAAGATAAGCGCTTGCTCTACCCATGACAGAACATAAGGGACTGCCCTGGCATTGGCCTCTCTGCATGAGAACCGCGCTGGTGATCGACATACAAGGCTGCCAGTGCCTTGAACATTCCAGCTTCACTGCTTCAACTCAGAAGTAAAGCACCTTCTTGATGTGTTGGTATCTTCCAAGAATTGCTTTCCCTATCCAACAAGACAGGACAGAAGATTCTTAATCCAAGTGGCCGCTGCTGATTACATCGAATAGTCATCTGTAGGACTTAATAGTCATCTATAGGACTTACTAGCACCATGGGTTTGCATTGATGATGTCAAGGTAGGTTCGCTTTGGTTCATTCGTATGATGTGGACTGAGATACGGGCTCCATCCGCATCACTAGTGCCAAACTCAGACATTCATTCGCTACACTGAATCCGACCAACATTGGTCTGAAATGGGCAAAGTACTTGCAAATCCTGGGCGCTTTACTGTCAGCGAAGAACTACTGAATGTGGCAGATCCCCAAGCTGGCCTGGGTCAAGGCTGGGCAAGGCTCTTTTCGGCAGTACCGTCTGCATTTAAGTTCAACACATGAATCTCACTTCGGGCAAATTGCTGAGTGTAGTGACAAGTGCTGCGCCAGTGGCTCCGTACCGTATTTTGCCCTGCCTCAAACATCAACCACTCTTAGCGAGTCATACACGAAGCTGTTGCAGCATCCTCGTCCGGCTGGCCTATTCGTTGCAGCTCCCTGCGGCACTGCACTTGCCTGAGAGCTCCCTTTCTGTCTTGCCAAGAATGTTCTTTTATACGACAGAAAGGGATGCAACTTCACTAATTTCAATGGGACAAGCGCCTATTCCATGATCACGGCTTCACCTTGCACATAAAGAGCTAAAAAAACAAACTCAGCTTTGTACGGCAGATCAACCCAGCCTCAGCACATCAGCTACTGTTGTTCGAGAAATTGCAGGAAAATGCAGAAACATGCAGAAACTATGTATAAATTCAAACTTGCTATGCAACGACTTTAACACAACAACCTAGTATCGTTGGAGCAAATTCATGAAATGTGAAGGCAAGGTCGAAGGAGACACATCTGATCCATACAAACTCGTCAAACCACATCTGAGAACCATGCATTGTCCCGGGGTACGCAGCCTGCAAACAACTTGTGCACAAACAAATACTTGTGGAGAAACGTTGAAATTATATACAACGGAACTGCCGTCTAGCCATGCTGAAACATGAGCTACAATAAGACTTCATGTCCTTGATAGAGTTTCACAATATCAACCGTTTCTTATTCGTTGGCCTGAGGTTTGTGAGGGCAAGGTCAGTGAAGAAGGCACCTGGCCATGGCTTGATCCAAACCCTCCAAAGAATCAACGGCAAAATCTTTCCACATCGCGCACCTAAGCTATTTTGCCTCTCCAACACAGGGTCTTGAAGCTGCCTCAGAAGGGTTGTTATGGTTATTGGTGCACACTTCAAACATCAGTGCAAAAGTCAGTACTTGTAAAGAACCTGCACTTAGCCACTTACAGCAATCGAAAAACTGCATTCAACAAAAGCAAACAGCGTGCTCAACTATGGGCGATGCAGCTTCTCAGGCCGCGGAAGGCTCTGAACAAGATTTCTGAGTCGCACATAGGCCATGTCATACCTTAGATTTAACTAGTCCCGGAAATATTTGGAAAACCACACAACTTCGTGGAAACAATCTGTTTGCTTGCTGCAAACCTTGGAATCTTGTCTAGAAGGTTTGAAGCTAAAATATAGAGCAAACAAACTAGGCGGTGGATTTCTCACGAATGCGCGTGCTTCTCTATGCGCATTTCGTTTCCCCAATTTTTTTGTTTTGCTAGTATTTGCTGCTCACCTAAGCCCCCCTGTTTGTCATTGGTAGTATAGGGCTTTAAGTTGGAGCTGTGTTTGCAAAAAATTCGGGACATGCATGGGCATTGCAACATTGCTTTCGTTCAAATATGTTCAAATCAGCTTTTCGTTTGCACCCCACAAACAATTGATGCCAAGATGCACGAACCGAAGCTTCAACCATCCGTGATGCAAATGCTCTTCTGCAGCCAAAACCTCTCCGGGGCTGAGCTTGCGAGAGTCTAGAAGATCAAAGCATTCGTCACGTTTGAACATCTTCTGCTGGTTAGGGTGAGGGGGGGAAGCTTTCAACATGTCTGTTGCCAGTGCAAATCTAGGACAAGATGCAAAACAAATATCTCAGAATCTTCGCGCTACGGAGCGCACTTTTCCTTGAGCCAAAATATGTCGTGATACTGTGGGTATTGGGCAGTACATAAAGGGAAGCACTAGAGGAAGAAAAAAACATGAAGTCCAAATACAAGAGCATCGTAGTCAATTCCCATTCTCACAGCCGAAGGCTTAGAATCAGGTCCTTCTGGCCTCTGCGAGTGCCAAAGTTGGTCCAAGCGCATTCGCCAAGTCTCAGGATCATGCTTCACAAAGAAAATGAATTAATGAATTGGAAAATCAATACAACCTGTCATCTCTCTGTTTGCCAAACAAACTCTCCGCAAATAGAACTGTGTGGAGCTATGAACGAATCTATGGGGAACTGTATCTTTCTCCGCACGGTTCCTCATTACTATATATGCCCTGAGATTCACGTCCCCGTTCGAAGTCTGAGGAGAACCCATTGAGATCTCGACTAGACTTGGTTGGAACTGCAGAAGCCTCCAAGAAAAATAGATACGTAGAACTTTATGCAGTCTACAGAAAGTCAACAACAATATCGACAAACTTTTTAGGCATTCCAGATTGTTGCCAGAACTCTTTGATTTCATCTTGTTGGTGCAAAATCTTGTAGCCTCTGCGTGATCAAGGGCTTCTGCGAGCGCTTGCAGCTGCCTTGGTTGTTGTCTTGCGCTGAAATCAAAACAAACAACCGCTAAAGCAACATCTGGAATCTACATCAACCTGGCCAAAGCTCATTTTCGCAATCTTCAAGGTGGCTTGATTTCATCTGATTCCTACAGCACTATGTGGATGTATCTACTTACTTCAACAAATCTGATCAAGGGAGCACTCACACCCAAACTTTTCTTTCGCAAGCAGTATTGGTTGATCAGTGTACAGTAGCAAATCTGGCATATCAAGCATCAGCACTTGGGCCATCATACCGTTTAAATTGTGTCCATCACGAAATGGGCTTCCAAACAATTCCTCGGCAGCCTACTTTCAAAAGGTTTAAAGTTTAAACTCTCCACCTTGGGGTTTTGACACAACGTCTTCGGTGGATCCAAACGCTGGCACTAGTGCCTCAGGACAGCGATGATTTTGAATTCCACTTGAAGTCGGAGATCAAAACGAGCAAAGCTCCAACTCTAATGGCTCTAACGAAGAATCTGTAGACTTGACATGTGATGTAGGCAAAGTTGCTAAGAACGTCAGCACATCCGGAGTTTGCTGGCAATCCTCTGCTTCTTTGAGCAGCGTCAAGGCAGTAGAGAGCCTCAAAAAACGGTCAGAAACATGTCAGAAACATGGAAAGTTGCCCACGGTTGATTTCACTATCAAATCCAATCTATCAATCTATATAATCCCATACTTGTCAACTTGCTATGATTGTCATGAATGCATTTTCGAGTGGTCCGACAAATGATGGAGGCTAAGTGTGGCATCTGTTGATACAGAAACAACCAAAATAGCCTTCCTTCAATGCAGCTGCACTCTAAGCCCTCAGCTCTTTGGCCCTGGCACAAATCGCTGCAAGTGTGCCACGTTGAAACAGCCTTTACCCCTAAAGTCTAGTTGACATTGAATCTATGATGCATGCGAGACGTGAGGCAGAAATTCTGAACTCCGAAAATTAGTTCTCACCAATTTGGCAAATAAACTCGATGTGCCTTCCACAAGCATTGACAGCGGAGTTGTACCTGCACACGTATCCATTTTAAACAGCATGACTCACATTCATCCCCCGTCCAGTTAGCGCACGTGGTCAAGTCTGCTGCAAGCGCAGCCAATTTCATCTCACAAAGGAGTTGAACAGCCTCTTGCCAGAAGCCTGACCATGCCATCAAAATCCAAGCTGACATCATGGTGCCGGAGAGCATCATACATGATACACCAATTCAGCGGGGTTTCCTGATTTGTTGAATTTGATGGAATTTCAAATTTGTTTTGTGGCCTGCCGAGCAAGCAGACATCGCGGCATTGTAGGACACCTAGTAGGGAGGCAATTTTTGCTATTGAATCATACCAGCTAGAAGAAAGAAGCTTCGCTAAAAGTTTAACGAATCCTTCTAAACTGTATCACTGTATCACGTCCAAATTTCCGTACGGGAATGTTGGACGCACCTGGCTTGGATAGAACCGTTCCTGCAGCAAATGCAGAATGTTTGGCTTGATTCCTTTTTTGCACAAATCAAGAAAAACCATCTCTTTATAGAATTAGAGAATCAAAGCTGTTCAAGTTGCAGTCGTGTTGGACTCTTGGATGACATTATCAATTCCAGTCTTTGAATCTTCAAATCGTCTTGATTGGCGTGTGACATTTTGTTTCTCCTTTGTTACTCCCCCTTCAGCTTGGTCCTTCTGCATCGAGCGAAACAGGGTCATTGCAGCCAGGGTTTGGCTGCACTGCCCGCAGGCCTTGGTATCGCTTAGCATAAGGCTTTGGCTACAAGGGGAATCACCAGGAAAAAAGGTAGCCCAAAACCGATTGAGAACAACACACTTTTAATCTTTAGATTGTATAATGATTGTATATATACGGATATATAGATATAGATAGCTGATAGCTGTGACTCGGTATGACTGAGTGTTTTTATATTGTCCAAGGCCTGTGCGCTAAGTGCTGCATTGCAAGATACCACCTGAGGCATTCCAAAGAACAGTGCAATTGAGCACAGCTGCATGAAGCTTAAAAGATTCGCCCAAGCAAATGGCATTTGACGAAGCACTATTGATGACCATTGATCACTGGTCACCAACTTATCGGAGATTGTCCCAACTTCCAATGACTCACTTAGCACGCCTCCAACAGCCGCCGATGGCGCATTTCTTGGAGCATTTGAAGGGCACGACTCCACTGCCTGAGCCCGAATCCTTTCTGTTCACAGGCTTGGAGACCCCCCCCAAAAAAAAATCAAGCAAAACACATCATTTTCTGCGGAGGAGAGAGCCAGGTGAGGCAAGGCAAGTGTCGCTCTGGGTTTGATGCCATCCTTTCTCGCAAGCACTGGTGGCTGCAGAGAAGCCAATGGCATCAAGACGAAGTCCCGCAGCCTCCGCAATTTGGTTGCAGAGCTGTCGAGTGCTCGTGTCACAAAAACCCAACTGCGCCTGTCCATCCCAAAGGAGTTGCTCTGCATGCTGCCATTGGCGCCCTTGAAACTCTGGGGGAACCATTGGGGTGCAAGGGGAAAATCAATTGCTTGCGTTGCGGAGCAGTTGAAAGAATCATCCCGCCTTTCTCGCACGCACTAGTTGCAGCATTCAAAGCAACACTTCCTGGCCTACGGTCCAACCGAAACCATGAATACATCACTCTTTTCAAGCCAAGCAACGGAATGGACCAAGGATGAAAATCTCGACAAAGGAAAAAAAGTGCAAATGAACTGTATCTGAACCGTTTTCCAAGTGAACCGTTACTGTACACTGTATATAATATGTATATCATATGATGCTGTATATATGTAGAGATATTCTATCTATGTATTATGTATACATTGGGATGAACGTTTTCCCAGCTCGACCCTCTTCTGCTGACGCTATCACTGAGGTCTGGGCCGAAGTTTCATTCCTTGGGCTTCTGCCAACAGATCCACGGCGCGCTGCCACTGTTGGCCCTGGACAAACCAAAATATCAACCTATCAGAAAGTGCGTTACCTCATCTCTTTATAGAGAGGAATTGTTCTCTCATGGTCTTATATGATTGTTTTTGCCATCGTGAACTGAGAAACGTTCCAATATGTTCCAGCAGTAGGACAAACAACAGAAGAAACAAAGATGTGACTTTGTTTCTCCCTTATGCAACTTCAGCAAGACAACTTTCTGTTTATTGAGGACAACACTTTTCCACAAGCGCTTATAACGGAGTTGTATGTCACCACATTCGGGGGCGGGCCTCTCCTGACTTCAGACTGTTCAGACTTTAACGACTCAAGAAATGCAGTGGAGTCATTGGAGTCTATCCACATAGTCTAAACCTACCTGCAACTCATAAGGTCACCTAGACTTAAAAGCATCTTAAGAACCTTCTCTAGTTGCAATTTGTTCGGACTGTTTCTCCTCCGCATTTTCTCCAGCAATGCCAATGCAAACTGCCAATGTCCATCCGCCTCAAAGGCTGATGAAGATCCACCCAACCATCCGACCATCCGGGTACCAACCGCTATCACACTCAAGAATCTTCAGGAGATCTGCGTGTCGAGTGCTACGCCTCCAGGACAGCAATGGTAGCACTGCAAGCGACGACATTGCCTGCAAGATCGCGGCAAATCTTGGAGTCTGCAGAAACCTTTGGGATTCACCTGAACCAAATGCAAAGGAATGCAAGCTATCCATTCATCTCCTACAGTTCTGGAGTCCTACCGGGTTCGGTCCTAAAGGAGCTGGAAATCCAATTGCAAAACAAGTCGCAAACATCTTTCAGAATCTGCTGGAGCGCATAGTGAAAGTCTGTTTGAGCTTTAGGACTTTAGGGAATCATACCGGCAACCTAAAAGACTCTGGGAAGTCAACATTAAAAAATGGTAATCTTGCGGCTTCTGCCCGGCACACCTGGGCAATTCTGCAACAGACTCAACGCCAACTGCCATTGTCTCTCGCTGCGGCAAGCACCTGATGCTCGCAGTGCAGATCCACTGGACTAGTCATTTCAAAATGGCAGGCCTTGCCCGTGTTCCCTTTCCACTTATGCATATAAAAATTGATATAAAATGTTGGATGCTTGGATGTATACACACTTGGATGTATCTTAAAGACCATGCAAGACTTCGATTGAATCAAAACAGATCATCTGAAGGCCCTGCTGATGACTGCCACGTACCTGGTTGGGTTTCGGTCCAGAATCTAGTGCCGAAGATTCTGTCTGACAAAGACTCCACAACAAGCGCACGAAAAAGCATCCGCTCCAGGCATTTGATCCAGGACAAGTAAGGCTCCCTGTGAATGGTTGAAAACACAAGTTGTGAGTGGTCAGCGGTAACAAGTTTGCATCCGTCATTTTGGAACATTTTGGACATAACAATAACACATTACAAATACACAATTATCAACCGTATATCATTGCATGTTTGGCAATCAATATATTCATTTCAGCCTGCCAATGACCACCTGCAGAAAATGCATTGAGAGCAGCATTGCTGGTCACCTGGCAGCGATTGATTCAGATCTGCAATCTATCTAGAATCCTATTAATCCTATTTACTTTAGCGTCTTAAGCTTCTGTCCAGTGGATTCAACAAGTTGCTGTGACCATGTTGTGCTGCATCTCAGCTTGCTGAAATAGCCTTGATGGCAAATGCAAAGCCCATCGGAAACAACCACGACACGGGAAAGCCATAATGTAAGCAACACGGTACATGTAACATACATACAGTACAAATCATACAAAAACCACAAATCCTCATGCAATACATCTATCTATATATCTTCTTGTTTGGCGCACAATAGCAGCCAAGGCGCCAAACAGCGAGCGTCCACGATGACCCACGGGTACAAGCACTCATGGTTGAGCCTCAGTCAAAACAGTGACACATTTCAAACGGGAGAAAATGCGCAAGGTCAGTTGAGGTTTAAATGATTTGAATTTGTTGTGTTTTGCATCTTCAGTTGGAACCCTGCCAAGCCTTGTACTGAGTGTTACGAGGTCAGCTTCCAGAGAGAAGTCCTGGGTCTTAGGTCAACTGTTGAGAATGTGTTGGAAATGTCATTTGAAGTGCACTGGCCAAGACTTCCGTTAGAGTGCAAAAAAAGTTGGCAAAAGTCAACCTCCCACCCAACCTCTACCAGAGCATAGTAAGAAATTGCCTGTTCCCAGGCCGAGGCCTGGGTTTCACAAGTTTCACAAGAGGGGCCCCTTTTGTTTTGAAGATGTTCAAAGCGTGAGTTTTGTTTTCAAGAAAATTCTGAATCTCAAGGCCCTGACTGCCAAAATCGCTGCGTTGAAAACCTCAGTGGTCACTAGGTTTGCGCTTTCGTGAGACAATGAATTGAGATTCACATAGATTTTCCAAAGGGTTTGTGACCAAAGCAGGCCAAAGGATCATGGAACTGCACACCTTTCAGAAATCCCTTTGTACAACAAAATGGCAAACCCACACTCTTCATGTCAGGTTTTCCTTCACAACTTGTTCATCGTCAGTATTCAGGCAAAGACCGCTGTGTTGGGCCTCACACGCCTGATCCCAGATCTTCGAAACAAAAACAACTCAAAGAAACTTGCAATGATTCCTCTATGGAAGGAGATTGAATAGCAAGCTGGGCTGAGTGATTGCAAAACCCTGCCGCCAAACTTTAAAGTCACAGTAAAACATCTATAGGCACCAAGGTGAGCACCTAGAGAGCATGTCATTCATCACCTTCTTGCAAAGCTCCACCTCAGCTATTGGCTTTTGCCAAACAGTTTGACTTTCTCTTGCTGACTTGTGTTTGTCTAGGCTTCTTTTCCCACAGAATCTCTCTGAAGTTTATCTACTAATCCCATTGCATTTAATCATCCACACTAGTGACTCGTGAAGCAATTCAGACAAGCATTCTCCTGATGCTAGGCAAAGGATAACAGCATCAGCTTGCCATCAAGTCAGAAAGTGAGAATATGACCAGGATCTCTAGAGTTATTGGAGTGAATTTTGTGCCAGACTACAACTTTACAAAATGGGTTCTTCAACCACAAACTGGATGTCATTGAAAAGGTTTTAAAGGTGTATATGTATGTATATCTACGTCATATACAAGGCTACTTCAAACATCTTTGCATTGTGGCAGAAAATGCAGTTTGCTGCATTCCAATTGGGTCAGCTGCAGCATTTGATCCTCGAAGTGAGTGTAATAAGGAGGCATAGCTGGAGGCATCAGGTCTGGCCGCACGGAAGCGGCTGGAAACCATTGCAACACCAACATACCAACATGATCCAACATGTGCCAGTGAGTGAGCGGTGTCTCGTGCAACAAAGTTCACTTGACCAACGAAAACAAATCAATTTTGTGGGATCTAGTGGAGATCACAAATACATGTTGACACATCTTTGCTCATCCTCAAATGCCAAAATAACTTTAGACCTGGCTTGTAAGCTGATAAATCAGATAAACCCGTCTTCTACATTCCACTGCTTAGCGCTGACGCATGGCCTCAAGTCGCGGAAGAGCATCTCCTGCCTCGTGGAAATCTGTAGAGCTCCGAAAAAACTTGAATCTGATTTGTGAAATCTTATCATTTGAATCATATAATCTTGTGAAATCTTATAAAAACATATGGAAAAAGCAGCCGGGCGAAAATCTCATTGACCAAGGCACTGAAGAGATAGTGCCAATTCCCAAAGTCTCTCTCTTGCAGCTGAAGCAACCTTGTAAGTAGCTCCATCCAAGAGTTCCATTCGCAAAATGAAAGTAAATTTGAGAAAATATTTCATATGTATTCCAATGTATTTCACACTCTCCTTAAGAGCAACAAACTGAGCTCTGTTCCATAGACTTGAAGTGAAATAGATCGAGCTGCAACGATGAAGGGCCTGACGTATCAAACTTAAATTGTTCCCCGAAGTGGTGAAGACGTGCAAATCACAGATTGTCCGGTTCTGAAAGGAAAAGGCGTTCCTTCCAAACTTCACCCACACCTGCTCCATGAAGAATGTGTAAAGCATCTAGCCACTGGTACGAACCTCAAGAAGTATGTGCCAACTGTGTTTTAGCTGGAGGGTGCCAGGTTTTCTTTGGTACGGTATAAACTTGAACAGGGCATCGGGTTCAAAAGGAGGTAGTTGTCTTCCACTCAACGAGTGAGTACAACCGTTGGACAAACACAATGTGCACAACCGTTCTTGTGAAGCCAAGCATGAGTGGAGTGCAAGAACTGAGAACCAAGCTTGGCTTCCCTGTTTGCATTCGCCTTGGAGGGCTCACTGCCCTGGCACAAAACGCATGGCACTCAGAGTGGCCAAGCTGTGAGGAAACAAACAAAACAAACAGATCATTGAAGTTTTCCACTGTTGAATTAAGAATTTGAAGCTGTGCGCGTCCTTCATTTCCGCAGAAAAATCATGAGAAAAAAACGATCTGCAACAATGTGATGGCTCCCTCGTCAACCAAAAGAGCAACGGACACCTCTGGACCAAAGTCCTTCAGCTGCTATAGGCGTGACTTCTCATGGCTTCTTTGGCCTGCAGAGTTCAAGCACTCAAATCAAAAAGAGCAGCTTGACCTCCGCATATTGTGAACGTGGTTGGAGTCACAGTAGAATTGAATTCCGTCACAGTAACATGATCAGGACTTTCACAGTCTTACAGAATTTATCAGACACTTCATCTCGATACATCTCGATCCGAATTAGCCTCTCCTTGCTTCTCAGCTCATTCAGCTAACGCTTCTTTGACCCGAGGCGTCTTTGTCCCCAAACAACTCAGAGAGCACGGCCCCTCAGAGTTGGCAAGCTCAAACATTCATCCGATATCATCCGATCATATCAAGGGTGTCTTTGCCCTGTACAGCATCGATTGTAAGATGCGTGCTCGGCCCTTCGGCTGGATGTTGTTTGACATTGGAGGCGTGGTTCACCACCACTTCTCGTATCGCAATGCTTGGTCAAGACCCTCGCTCTTCAAGTCTTGAGCGAACTGATCTGTCATCGCTGGCGGTCCGCAGAGATAAATCAAAAGACCATCTTTGTCTCTTGGCAGTTGTTGCTGCAAATGCTCCACTGTTAGCCGCCCACGCGCCCCGTTAAAGCCTGACTGTTCGCGAGTGACGCGCAATTCCAAATGCAGTTTCTCGCTCCATGTCTTGGCGAGACTTGAAAGTTCTGCGCTGTAGGCCAACTCAGTAGGCTTAGATGCAGAGTAGAACAACGTGATGCGTTCCAACCTCTGCAGCTTCTGCCGATGGTAGTAGGCTTCTTTCAGCATAGAGAAAATTGGATTAATGCCAATTCCACCTGCAATGAAGGTTAAATGTCTCAAATCTCCATGCTCTTCTGCATCAAAGTAGAAGCTGCCACCAGCAGTCAATTTCACTCTCTTCCCTGGCTTAGCGAAGGTGTGACACCACTGTGCAGGTGGATGCCTGGAAGCCTTCACAGCAAGGCGTAATTCTGGGAGATCAGAAGGGATGGATGACATTGAATAGCCACCAACCTTACTGACACCATCCTGATCAATGAAAAAGTCAACCCAATTCCCAGCTTTAAAGTTGAAGCATTGGCCATTTTGATCATGTTCCAGGCGCAACCGGAGCTCTTTGATGCTGGGGGTCAGATCCTTTACCGCAACAATCTCAGCTGGCACTTGCTCCAGTGCACTCCCTCCATGATGACGGCATTGCCAACGGAGCGTGAGCGCTCGGAAGCGCTGGGGAAGGAGTCGCATCGAGGTTGATGAGATCTCTGGATCTGTAAACCTGTTAATTGGCTTTTTATTGAAAGTGGAATTTTTGAACTGGTATCTTTTTTTGTTACAGGATTTCTCATGAATCAAAATGAACTCTTTGTTGCCTCAATTCATGGTCCTGGTCTTTCTCATTGCAGGGTTCCAAAAGGGCCAAATTTGATGTGGTGAATGAAACATCTTTCTTGATTCTGTGCTTTTTTCGGTGCTCAAAATGCAGCTAAGCAAAAGATTGCAATGGTCTCAAGAGAACTCGCCCAGTATGAAACACTTCTTAATGAACAGCGCTTCACTTCGCTTCAGCACCTCTGCAAGTCACCGGTACTTTGGAAACTTTGTCTTCCTTAGCTTCCCAAAATGCATTCAGAAGTGACGCTGATCCACAGCAAATCAGGATGAATTGTCTGAAACGCTGTGCCTTCAACAAGTCTTCTCCCGTCGCAGCCCAGCTTCGGTCATGCAGCCTGCATGGCAAAGATGTTTCAAAGCTGCAGAAAACAAATTTCTTCGAGCCACATTTTTGAGTATCACTTTTTTGACACACACAACATCTCCCGCAAATCCACTCAATTTGAAAAGTCCAGGAAATTCTTAGCATGCGTGACACATCCCGAGGCTTTGAAGTGTAGCCGCACAGTCAAGCTTCAGCCTGATACAGATTCGAATCCCAAGCCCTTTATATTCCAAAGAATGACCTCATCCTTTGCATGATTGCCGCCATGGCCCCAGAGGAACGATCAGTCACTCAATAACTGGCAAGAATGTCAGTTTTTCAAATGTTGTCGAAGCACCAATCAGTCGATCCAAGAATTCTAATGTTTTAACTTCTAGCGTTGCTTGCCTAATTTGAAGAAAGCGTGAATGCACGGCAAAGATCTGCAACTGAAAATCTTTCAAAATACAGTAACACAATGGTCTCAGGACAGAACCGCAACACCGCGGAAGCAAATGGACTCTATCATGACACATTTCTAGTGGACGGTGTTTGCACTGAGGATCGGCAAAACCGCTATTCACTTGCTTGCCAATCTTGCTGCACAATTAGATTCCCTCCCTCTGCATTTGGAAAGTGTCATGCACTTCTGCTTGTCTGAGATTCAAAATTTGGGAGCCTCACAAGTAGATTTGTTACCCAGCCACAAGCGTAGCAATGCAACAACGAGACGGACACGTGGCATTTCGCACGTGTGTGAAACGGCGTACACCAGGAAATGCAAGGTTAATTTCAGAGACATTCGGAATTGGAAATGCAATTAAGAAAAAGCCTTAAACTGATCCCATCAATAGGTCAAAGTTCTTGGAGGTGAAACAGGCATATAAACAGGCACATTATGAGACCAGTTATCTGCATGTCCTGGTGATGAATTCGACTTCCTGACATGTGTGAAACTTGGGGGAGATATTCTACTTTCGCAAAGCACATTTGCAAGTAGAAAGTAACAACCTTGGGTTTACTTCATCAATATCTCACAGGCTTAGTGCTTGCATGCTACAAGGACAGAGAGCTTCCCAGCTTGCATCTGAAACAAACTTGCTTCTTGCGCACTGCCTAAATCACAGTACGACCTGGACGCCTACCACGTCGAACTTGATGCTTAAAGGGAAACTCTCCGGCCAAACTGCAGTAGAAAAAGGCAGTCTAAGACTAAGAGGATACCTCATGTAAAATCACCTCAAGTTTGGAGAGCACACTGAAAATTGCTACTCAGCAACATGGCAAGATTCTGACTTTGGAACTATAGAACCAACGAGGACAATTGCATTTGATGGGCTAGGCAAACCAAGCAATGCTTCATTGAAACTGATGCTTGTCTCATCTGAGCTCATCGCCCGAGCTGTTCCTTGACTTCTAATTCGAGCTTCTGATAAGCAGCTTCTGCAATCTTGGCGCCCAGGTGAAGCAAGCAGGATGGGAATGAATGCAGAAAGATAAATGGAAGGCAAGAAAAGATCTGATTTCTGAGACACATGCTGCATCTTCTTTGTCAAGACCTTCTGTTTTGTCCTCTCAAAATAGCATTTCGCTGTGGGAATTGGAGAGGTGAAGTGAGAACGTTCACGATGGACGAGTGAGCAACAGCCTTCAAAATTCTAACTTGCTTGCCCAAGAGTGAATATGAAGGATCCTGAAATTATGCACCAATTGTGGCTGAGAGGATGACTTTTTAATAGCACAGTATCGATATAAATCAGCAAGTAAGTGACCATTGATACCATTGCCAAATTTCTCTTATCGAACACTTGAAGACACCACTAAGCCGTCTCAGTCGTCTCCTTCTCCTTCTCTTGACCGTCTGTTGCCATCTGAGCCTGACATGTGCAGTCGAAACTGCGATGACAGCCGCGACATGTGAATTGCAAAGCCCTGCGACAATCTTTGGCATACAAAGCCTACCCCGGCCACTGATTCGTGCATCAAATATAAGATAATAAGATAAATCATAAATCCTTCTAAACTCTAAACAACTCTTTCAGTTTCAGCTTTCAATCACGCGTTTCTTCGCTGTGAGTTTCCCTGGAATGCGGTCACAAGAGTTCCTAGAGTGCTAGAGGCTCTTCAAACATCTTGAAACCTTTTTTGCACCAACCCTCTACCTGCTTTTCCAACTGGTCTTTGAGATCCTTAAGTTCCTGTTGGCGCTCCTAGCAGGCAACAAAAATATTGTCAAGGTGCCAAACATCTGCAATGGAAGTCTAATCGTTGGTTTTCACATGTTCAGCAATGTGGGAGTAGCAAGGACTCTGTGACCCACACCAAATCATTGTAAGCTTGAAAACCTCTTGTGATATTGTTTGCAACAAAATGCAAACAGCATGCCTTTGTATTCCCAGACCACATGCAGCATGAGCACCCGTAACATCGCCCGACAAATCCCAACAGATCAGATCCGCATCCTGAAAATATCTGACACCTCACATGTTTCCCAGCATGGCTTGTTTGGGGGATAAAAAAGCAAGTCACCAAATAGCTTCACCACACATGCAACATGTCTTTCATGTCTTTCATGGATCAATGACTCGTAGCACCAAGGTCTTTTACCCCTAGCGAGCTGAGCACGATACGTTTTTCTTCTCGATCCAGGAACTTCCTGCCGAGACTCATACATTTGATACTCATTTGATGCATCTCAGCAGGGAAAACCGTGAGACTGCCTCTTTTTCGGCTGGCCCTGCCTCATGTTTTCCTTCTCCCTGCCTCCCGGCTTTATCAAATTCCTTAAGGAGCTTCGGGAAGCAGGACTTCGCTGTCTGTGACACCAATAATTTCTCTGTGCACATGAAGTAAACAATAATGTTGCAGAAAGCATTTTGAACTCTTGGTTCCTCACGCATTCCTGTCTGCAAAGTGTCTGTGTTTCCACGTCTTAAACTGCCGCTAAGAAGCTTTGGGATGTTCTGGATGTGCAAGTGTCCTTGCGCATCACCGACAGCTAGCTTCTGGCCTTCCCTGATTTCGCCTAAGTCATGATTGGCTTCACTTCTGACATTGTGACGAAACAACTTCAAGAGTTCTGCTATCCTTTGAAATCACCAATGAAGGAGTGATCTGATTTCCTGATGCAAATTGAAAACTCAAGTGGCAGAGCCGAAGAAACTTAGGAATGCACCGTGATAGCAAAACATCATCGAGGTGATGGCCACGGAAGCACCGGTGTCAGAAAGAGACGCCTGAAACGGATGCTCGGGAGTTGAACAAAATAGCTTGGCTTGTAGCCTGAGAGTCATGGGTCTGATTAAGTGTTTCGTCTTTTTGCAGGTTGACTTTGAATCCCTGATAGAAATCGCCGACAATTGTGAAAAAGGAGATCCCTGAAGTTGTTTTTCTCAGGATCCTTAACGTTCCTTGATGCTCCTTGAATATCCTCTATATACCATTGCAAGATGCGGATCCAAACGACCATGGTCTCGGCCTTGTGGGATTGGTCACTAAAGTCCCAAATGTCAATCCTCAGATTCCATGCAGATCATCAGCTTTCCAACTGACCCAATTGAATACCCAACAAAGACCCGAGAGACTATAGGCTGTGTTTGAAGTGCTCAATCATGTCGTCTCTAGTCCAAAGCGTTCCGAGAAACCCTCCGCTAACCAAGCCCAAAAAGATAACTGACGGTCTGGTTGGACTCCAAACACCTGGGTAGCGCATGAATGTTAATTTTGAGCCTTTGCACCAAAACAAAGAAACCTTTCGATCCAGAAATAGCAAAGCCAACAAGACTTTTTGATAATCTAATGCATAGCTGCATAATGTTCCATCTAAGTCTTAACCTCCTCACACCTTTAAGACAATTTAGCATCACCCTCTCGCTTCAAAGGTATTCTCGTGGCAAGTGCTGGCATGTCTGGCACCTCGAGTGTAATAGGTCGAGGTATATGAAGACATGAAGAGGTGCTCATTAAGGCCATCCTGGCACGGTGCCCAAAAGAAGACATGCGATTGCCATTTACATGCCAGCCTCTGCACAGACTTTAGAAGTACAGTGTACCCAACAAGGTAGCTTCATGTCTGCACAGCACAAACTTCATCACAACATCCGCCTTAAAAAGGTAAAAGGCCCAATCCTGGGTTCATCAAAGTCGAAAACAGCGATTGAACGAGTTGACAAATCAAGCAGTACCTTTTCAGTATCTACTCTATTCTCGCAAATTATCTGGCGCAGTCTCGTTTCAATGCATCTTGCTCACAGCCAGGACACCGTCACACCCAGCAGGATGTCCGGGAAAAAGGGAGATCGCCTGCAGTACAGCTTGAATCCATCCCTAGTAACCTACGCTGCACACAGACGAGAAACAAGCTGGGCTCTAAACAAGTCCGGCAGGGAATGGAGCTAATGCATTGAAGATGTATCCGATAAATTCAACAGATAGACTGTAGAATCCAAAACCAGCCCAATCTCTGAGTCCCGTGCTCCAGAGACAACATCGGCCGGAAGGTCTTGCAGCTACTATACATCCTCAGGTCTGTGCGATAAACAACGAGAAAATGCTTCTGTCAACAGTCGCTTGGAAGAAGGCACTCTTGACGACCTAGTACTGGAAGGTCAAAGCCACATGCTTATCCCAGCTTATCCCAAACCTGAGGCCAAGGCTTTTTGACTACATCTGCTTTCCGGTCCTGAAAATAGTCATTGCAAAGACAACACTGCCAGCATCTTCATTGGACTCGGGTCTTAAACAAGATGTGTGTTTGTAGGCACCTGCACATCTTTAGCACGGTCTTCCATGCAAAGCATGCAACTCCGTCTTGGCATGGGGTTGATCTTGGTCAATCACGCTTCAATGACCGATGTTTGTCCTCCTCGCCACGAGCAGCCCAGTCCCCAAGGATAAGCTCGCCCTCTTCTGTGCTGGCGTAAAAGTTTGTGAGCAACTGGCGCAGGATGGCAGAGCAAGATAGAGCCATTGTAGGAGGCAATTTGGGCATGTAAGCTTTTGTGGCACAGGAAACAGCACCAGTCTAAAGGAGCTTTTGAGGAGTTGATGCACTTATCGGATTGACGACCATCTTTATAGACTTTGAAGGTTCATGGGGTGTAATTGCCATAATGAAGGCCTCATACTCCAACTACGAAACCAATACGGATTGCTTCGGCAACGCCTTTGTGCCCTTGTCATCGAAGCGGTCATAGCCTCGGAGCAGGCCATGAAATCGAAATCTGACAGAAAGTTATTTCAGACAGTCAGGATCGGAGTCAGGTGTGAGCATCACTCTGCCCAAGATCTATCAAACAGAGATAATCAACAATGTATGGAGGCTTCGCCAACACCCAGCGTTCATGGCCAGGGAGCAGTGGAGGATATGACACAGGCCCATTTCCGTGCCACTGTCCTATTTGCAAGATAAAAAATGCAAAGAGTTTGAATTCTATGGGAAGCAGTATTTCAATCTGGCTCAATGTTTTCCCCTGCTTGGGTGGTTTGAACTTCAACACATCTGAAATCCTGCAATTCGATTGATCACAAACAATAAACATGATCATTGAGAAACATGATCAAAGCAATGATGAACATGGAGAAACATGAACGCAACTCTCTTTCCAGCCTGCCGCTGAAGCTGAACCCGAACAACAGGACGCCAAAGAAAGTCATTGTCGTTAATGGCATCCAACATTGCCTTACAAACGCAAAGAATCCCAACAAAGGCCAGCAATTGACTTCGCACTTCACGACCAATTTATACAAAGAACTCCTTGTTGCAAACATGATGAAGTCTAAAGTTGTAACATCACAACCCGCAATTGCAATGGCTTGAATCGCTTGGCAAAACATCCCTTCCGTGGCCTGAAAGTCCCAAATCATGACCTGGCAACACAAAGCTTTGCCCTATCTTGGAAGCCTGGTTTAACTTGTTCATGTTCAACTGTTCAACTCAACAAAAATCGACAAAATCGTTACGCCTGCAGAAAAAGCAGAAAAATGGAACAAAATCCGCTTCAAAATCATTGAATTGGCCTGTCCATCGCCAGCTACGGTGAGGAAGTACCTTGGCACAAATTAGCCGATCACTGGGAATGCTGGGACTATCTGAAAAGTCAGCTATATAAATGCTCTTTGCACGGAGCAAACTCAGTTTTCAGTAGGGAGCACTTTATCGGAGCATCATGAGGATTCTTTTCACTAGCACCACGGCCACGACGCTCAATCTGCGCGAGTCATGTTGCAAAAGCCATCTCAACACGATAGACTCTGGTTTCCGCTTGGATGCGGCCAACTACACTGTCGATTGATTCTCTAAAAACATTGAACTTAGCTCTCAATATGCTACAACTTGATGATCATTTAGGTCATGGTTGCATTTGAAGCATAGGTCAACAAAGGTCATGAAACATCATGAAACCTCATGAAACATCATGAAAGGGACAGCAAGAAACCACTTTCAATAAGTTCCACCTCTAGAGTGGCCGGCATGAACTCGATGGCGACAACTGCTTTGCGATGCGATTCATCGATCATGGAGATCTGCCTGTGCACCACCTGGGTATTTGAAGTGGTGATTTTTTTTCAAAAGTCCATGGCACTATGAGTCAGAGCAAAACTGCCACATGAATCAAAGAGGAAGTGATTCTGTACAGGACGAGCAAAGAAATCTAGAAACATGTTCGAAAACAATTGGAATCTCCCAAGCCGAAGGCTGTTGGAATGGTTGAGTGCTTTTCCTCCTGCGAGCAAATCAGACAACAACATAGTGGAAGGTGCGTCGAAAACGCACGAGCTGTGGACAACAAGGTGACTAATTGCCACGATCTAAACTCTCTAGTTTGGAGATAGTCATCCCACCCTTACTAGTTTTCCTTCCAATAGGTCTGTAAAGCCCTACTATTGGGTTGATCACCATCCCCTAAAAAACCATGAGAGTTTAGACCCCAGCACAACTGACGTTTGCATTCGAACATTCCTCCAATCCAGGGCGTGAAGATTGAGATTTCCCCGTGGTCAAGCCTTGGTGGGTGAATGTGTTGCCAGTGCAACATCTGACAAAATTCACAACATTCATGAACCATGGACCACAATTTCTACAGCTTTCTGCAAGAGGCCTTCCAGCCACATGCAAAACATGGAATTGAAACAGCAAGACAAAATCGTTTCAGAAATCCCTATGGTCATCCTCAGGCCCCTGACCAAGATCTGTTGGAGAGAGTTTCCACACCTTGAGAGCTGTTTTTGATGAACTGCTGAGATGTGTTGGAATTCCTACACCGAGAACTGCTGAGTGCTGTGATGTGTCACATCACTTTCTCTATAAAGAAATCTGATGCAGTACGGTGACACATCACTGCCCAGCTTTTCTTCTGTGCCACACTACTCAAAGCTACAAAAGTCCTTTCACTGCGTTGAGCTCGATGCAGCAATTTGACCATTCCCAAGACCTGATCACAGGTTGGAGATCTTGGAGATCTTAATGACGCTGATGACAATGCTCTGATATTAAACTCGGCTTAGCAGCTTTGCTGTGTGTCTAAGGCACGGTCCACCAATGAGATATGTGGGATCACTGGGGTAAAACTTGAAAACCGTCACCTGCAAATCTGTCAGCTTCTGCACTCTACACATCGACTTGTGCAACATGTTTTTACGTCGCAAGAAGCCAAGCTCAGCGCCTCCCATGGTGATTCGAGGACGGCGTGCGGTGACAAAGAATCTGCGAAGGACCAAACAAGGACCGTGCTGACCTTGAGCTCAGCATGATTCAATGTCATGGTTTGATGCACTTGGTGAGAATGTCGATGACCTTCTGCCGTTTTCTGGACATTTGTTGATGAATCATTTTTTGCGCAACACCTGAGTTGGTGACTGTCGCCTTTCCCGAGTTCTCAAGTCTCTCTGTGAAAGGCATATTCCTTGTGAAGCTTGTGTGTTCCTTTTGGTTGAATGTGTGGCACCAAAGGTGGTCACAGATATTCGCTCTGCATGTAAGCTATTGGCTCGCAGCAGGAGGACACCACCATGTCTGATGAGTTGGGTACCCACTCAACCCACTCCTCAGTCTTACACTCTTTGAATCTTTTGTATTGCACATGTCCATCTCTTCCAAGGACAGTGTTTGTTCATGTTTGTTCAGTATGGTTGGGAAGGCTGGGCTTTCGTGCAATGCGTTTGCCCTTGGTGTAAGTCACATCATGGAAGTTCGGATGCTCCTGTCCAGGGATATGATTTCTTGCATATGTTCTGGTCAATAGTGGCAAAGAATCAGATTCCTGATGGAAAAACCAGGTCTGCTGCTGAAATGAGCAAACTATTGGTAAGAATGCAACCAAAGAAACACAGCAACACTTCACTCAGTCAACCCTTTCATTTCCACGCCCTGTGTGGTATTATGTATTAAATGTATTATGTGCTTTCCGGGAATCTTGACCTCAAAAGTTTGTGTCCTTCAGCTTGGAGTGTGTTTTGGTGATAGCACCAGCTTCTTCTTCGCCCAAATGAGCAAACCTTAGAAGAATTCTCGTGGAATCGCCATGCATCGCTACAACGCCCTTTTCCAAGTTCTTCCAAGTTCTTCCAAGTTCATCAGTTCAGCCACCCAACGATGTGTCCAACACAGTGCTCTCAGTGTCAGTGCTACCATCTTTGCAAACATGCAAACAAGTGGCTCCTCCTGAAAAATGTCCACTGTTTCGTTGGTTTGCAAAGCTTCTTCAACGCCCACACCTCAAAGCTGTTTGTAGATTTGTGAAAGCTGACAGGACTTTTTTGCTGATCCGTGAGAGACATCAAATGTCCAAAATGACCTTTTCTGGACCCTGAGCAAACGACTGACATTTGAAAGGAATGCGGAAAGCTCGTCTACCTACGCAACGTCACACAATGTCATGAATTCAAGCAGCACAGCTAACTGCTCAACTATCGCATCCCTCACATTGAGTGGTATGAGGGAGTTGAACAAAAGCTGGGAAGAGGAAAGGACATTCACATAAAGCTTGTTGTAGGTAGACATGGTAGACTTACACTAAAAGCTAAAGTTGAGATAGAAAGAATTCTAGACTCGATTCTCTACGCAATTCTACTTCCATGAAGGCCATCATTGATGTTTTCCACAAGTATACGTATAATGTTCCTATTACTGGAGATCCTATCAGGCGATGCATGGCACCACCATATTGCACCTTGTCATACCCCAGATCTGCACCACGCTGCAAGAAATCGCTTGGCCTTCATACGTCAATGCTTCAATTGGATTTCAATTGGATTTCAATCCAAATTCCATGGAGCTGAATTTCAAGAGTCAGTCTGCACAACACTCACGGCAGTCACATCTCAAAGCTCCAAGCGTGTACTGTGTGGATTTGTTGATTGGCCGGAACCTCAGCTATGCGCAAGTGAAAATGCTGCCCGTTCAGAGTCTGTTCAATCCTCTAAACTCTGATGCATCACCAAAAACGGATCAGCATCTTTTCCAGGGCACAAACCAGGTTGTCTGACAGGAGCAAGTTCGAGTCTCTTTCACAGCCTGGCTTCAGACTTTAACTGAGATGACAGTATAACAAATTTTGCTCTCACGGGAATGCGACTTCAAGATCTTTCAATCTTCAGCTGGGCATAATTCCCTCTCTCTCTTCTTGTTGCTGTGCTTTACTTGGGTGCTGAATTTATTTGTATGTCTGCTCAAACCTCTTGAATCTGGCCTGAATACCAATCTCCAGCTCCCTCTTGGGTGGTGCAAAGTTGTGGTCCTGGAACGGCCAAAAAGCCATGCACACAAAACGTCAAAAAAATAGAAACTGTGCAAACAAGTTCAGGTCGCATCAAATGAACCTTCAAATTCCACAATCTCGCAAATTTCGTATGAGATACTTTTACAAAAAATCACGTCCTTCTTCTACGAATGCATCATTAACGGTATTGGAATTTACGTTAAGAGATTTCGATGATGACGATGACGACAATGACGGCGATGATGATGTGGTGCCTTCTGCGGTCGGCAGTTGTTAAGGTTCTCACCTCAAGCAGGTACCAGGATGGTGTGCATGGGCTGTGCATAGGCTGTGCATAGGCTGTGCATAGTACCAATGACTTCAAACACTATCACGAACGAAATTTCCGCAATGCATTCTGACCGAGCTCCGGACCAGAGTCGCTAAGTTTGGTGGACTTTCCAAACTGACCACGTGTCCTGCAAGCATCGATGCGGAATTCCTGATGTGCATGACTGCCTATAAGAAGAGCTTCAAATGGAATGCAAAAATGCAAACAACAGAATTGACGAGCTTATGGAAAATCAATTCATCTATGCTGCGTCCATTGAAGGTTGGATTGGACTTGTTTCTTGAACGTCAATCTTGTCCTTTGCGCGAAGTGAAAAAAGACACGGTTGTCTAGTTCTAGTCTTCGGCAATCCTGGTGATCATGATCTGCAGAAGTGGCCGGCTATTCTGCACCGTGAAGTTCGTGACCTGATCATGTCACTGCAGGTCCCAACATTCCCAAGAGCATCCAAGAACAAGGCTGGTCCACCCTGTCCAACTGAACCGTGACGATCCTTCCAACAAACGTTCTCGCACTGCTTGCATGTCTAGCTCCTCTGGGTAGAGGTCCGAGCAACTTCGTCATGAGTTATGAGGGTGTCCCCATGCAAAAATCTGGGCCTCCTCATGAGTGGCTTCTGCATGCTCTGATTTCCACTCACGGCACTCCTGGGGGGTCACTTTTGCGGAACACGATTGACATGATCGCCGTGGCTGTGAGTGTTGAAATCGCAGAAAGAGGGTCCTTGAGTCCTTGACAACAACAAGTCAATTTCAGATCTGCAGATTTCTTGATATTTCTTGAATCATGATGAAATTACAATTACGCGTGCAAGTCTTGTACAATTACGGAGCGCTTTCCAACTCGACTAACTCCTTGGGCACATCACGAACCACGATGTTTTCATCCGGTTCATCCTGCGGTCGTACTTGCTGAAAAGGAAGAACACAGTAACACACTCTGGATTGCAAATATCTCCACATACTGACAACGCCATGACCCTTCAATCACTCCCCGTGCGAAAGACTTGTGCAACAGTGCAATCAACATATTATATGATATGTACAATCAAAAAGAGAAAAGAAGGAACCATCAGAGCTCAAAGAACACAGGGTCGAAATGGGTCGCATATGGTGGAACGATGTGGAAGGCCTTGGGTTTTCACTCCTGCACAGCCTCTTCACCTTCAGCTGCCCCGCCCTGATTTTCACGCTCGAACTCGTCCATCACCGCCTGCAAAGCTCGCGGCACTTGGAACGGCTCTTCGTGTCACTTCATTGGACTAAAGACATTACACAGACATATACAATCTTATACACATTATACACATACTTGTACTCTGGTGCACAGAAAATCACTTGGTGAGCTTTTCGTGTTCAAACTGATTCGGAAGCAATGGGCCGTGTGCCTGCCGACGGGCGTTCAAGCGTTCCACCTCGCGATTGTAGGCATCCTCGGTAGTACACCTTGGTGATATCCCCTCTGCTTTCCCTTCGAGAATTAAAGTAGCCCCATTGAAGACTAAAATGCCTTGGATCAGCATGATCCAGTACGAACCAATCTCAGCAACTGTTAAAATCTTTCAGCATAGGCTGTGCGAATCAAGTTTTTCAGGAGTTTTCAAACGGGAATACTCTTGAGTCACTCGGATCTTGTGCCATAGCTAGCTGGCCAGTCGGTTTCTTTGCCACGCTCTTGATGGCTTTAAGTTTTACCAAACCGAGAACTTTGTTGTCAAGCGACCATACAATCTTCTCGCCGTATGCCTCGAGCGGCAAGCGTGCAATAAGCTCATATTCCACACATAGACAACATCAAGGAATTTCCAAAAACTGGCTGTATCTAAACGTGGGGGTACTTAAGTCCCAGATTTGTAAGCTCCAGGCTCTTGACGGCTCAAAGATCAATAGAATGTCTTCCAAAGGATACTTTTCGAAGTCCTGCATCCAGGTATTGGCTTGAACACGGAGCAATGCGAATGTGACGAATGTGCTGCAACAAGAGTGGAAGATATTCCGAATGTCCTTGATTTAGGTTTACTCTTTGCTGTCAACCAATGGCCGTGAGCCCGTCAGTTTAGAAGTCCTTCTGCTGTGGGTGGTAGTCTGAAGCAAACCCCATCTTCTTCACCTACGCGCATAATCGTAGAGTAAAGCGCTGAGACTTTCTGCAAAGAATGAACACACAGCTAAAAGCTTCTGAAATCGAAACCATCAACTCCCAAACTCTTCATTGGTTGGGACCAAACATGTTATGAGCCTCTGCCAACGTGATGGTAACCTCTTCTCCAATCAGCTAAGTGTACCATCATCGAATCCCCTATGTATATATGTATATAGTAGGTTAGCTCCGTCAAATCAATGTCCTTGAGTCAAATCCTTGCATGTTGCCTGTTCCAAAACCTCCGACTTCTTGAGGTAGGTGTATGGCTTCAACCTCAATGAAACTCATGGCTGTTCCGCTCCTATGGTTTAAAGATTGCCAAAAACAACTCAGAAATTTGAAACCAACAGAAATGGTGTATTTTGCACAAATGTTGCACTTAGCGCCACACTTCATACCTGAAAAGGGAACATCATCAGACTCCTCCGTCTCATCATGCAAGTTGATTGAGAGATAGTTCTTGGCCTTGGTAGCTGAGCACAAAATGCTTTGCACCTTGAGGGCCTTGAGTGTTCACAAAGGTCAGATCGATGCCGGAAAAACCCAACCACCTCCCAAGGTCATATTTTCAGGCCGTCGATCTGTGCCGTGCGCTGCAATAGCAGTGCTGCATCATCCAGACCTGCTTTTCAAACAAAATGTATCTCTATGGAGTTGAGGCGTAGAGTAAACTATCTCCAAATCCACAGATTGCAAAAGTGCTGGCTTCAAACTCAAACCCCTCAGATGCTTTCCACTAAGGGTACACCATCTACTCTTGAATTTTGCTTTTTGAAGACTGTGGAGATGGACACCGTGATGGGACAAGCCTATGTACAATTCAGCCAGAGTGAGGCCATGGCTCAGCTCTATGACACTTTCTGCCTAACATCGCAGCTTAGGCGATTTCTTGCCAGGTCAGAATCACATGGATGATTAATATAAATATTGTTTGTGTTTGTCGAACTTCATGCTAAGGTAGGGGCATTCACAAAACTGGAACCATTGAGAGACAATCTCATCAGCCCGTTATGTTTGTTCCTATCATCCATGACAGAAGATCTTTCGTGATCCCTTGATCTCAGTTGCTCCATGTGAGGACTGTCCTGTACAGAACAACTGAAAATGGGCCGTGGTTTGATGTGGATGCGATGAAAGCATATAGACAAGTGCTTTTTTTCATGAGACATTCTATCTTGAGAGCCCCAGCGTTTGCCCTTTAAAGTTTGAAGTAGAAGCACTTGTTTGAAGGAGCGAGAACTGTTGACAGGTCCTGACTATGTAACAGAAGCTCGCAGCGTCCCGATGAGTTCGTCAGAGATGCCACCCTGACAGAAACGACATCAACACACAGCGAGGTAAAAAGTGTGAGCGGAAAGTGGTTTAACAATGCTTAACACCTGCAAAACAAGTTAAAATACCCTTTACTCGACAATTTACAATGGTTACTTGACATGACAATCGTCGAAAGAGATGCACTGCGCCTGGCGTTCATGTAAAAACTCCGCAGTTCGAGCCGCAAAGCCATCAGGAGATGCCTGAAGTTGTGATGCATCCTGATGCAAAAAAACTGCCTAAACTGCGGTCCGTCTGACAGCTTGAGACTTTTGAGAATTGAAGCCAGATTAGATGAAGTATATATATATATATATGTTTTTTTTGAGATGCAGCAAGCGCCTCTGCAAGTGCGACCTGAAAACACATTTGCAACAAAGGCTACTAGAGGCTACACAAAGCAGCAAGAGGAGTTCTACACACAGACACTCGACCTCTTGCTTGTCCAGTGGCAGATTGCAATTCTGGACATGATGCTTACTTTTATTGATATCACAAAACAAAAATCGTTGACTCGCTTGCCACCTTGAACTTCTTCATGAGCCATTCCGATTCTTCATCTTCAGACTCCTGAAAGACGTAAAGGTACTGCAAATTGAGGTCGAAAGCAAGAGCTGACTGGCGATGTGAACTATCCATCTTTCACATACAGCAAACTGGGCGGATGGATGTGAAAGGACATGAAAAGGGCTTGCCATGTTTCGCTCTGGCTCCTTGTCACTTCCTCGGGAGCAAATTGCAAGTTTGCAAAGACCCTTTCCCTATGACAAGTCTGCCTCAAATTTCGGTTTCGGTTTCATGAAACTAGCAACAAAGGTAAGGCTGAGACAGTGTATGTGCTTACTCTAAGTGTCTCAGATGCCAAGGCCACTGCTCGGCAGCTCAAAGTAGAGATCAAGCATTGCCAAAAATCCACCTCGACAGTAATGCGAAATTGCAGGAAACTGCAAATTCCTCCACCAAGTTGGATCACATCTCAACACCCTGATTGTTCCGGATTCCAATGACAGTATTGCAGTCTAGTGTCTGAAAAGTGCACGTGGACCCCACAAGAAGCAAAGATCCTGGAATCACAAATGTCTCTAAAAAGTCCAGCGTGATCTTTGGTTGAGGATTTGAATGGTGCAATCACTTAGGTGATGTGCTAAGACTTATTCTTTATACGTACAGATATCGCACCCCTAGTCAGTGAATGAATTGCAAGTTCGCCGTGCCGAAACTTCCGACCCAAAGCAACCCATGGTCCCAAAGGCAGGCGATGAATGGCAACCTGAGCCATTGAGTTTTTTACAAGAGGCCTTCTGACAAGAAGTCGCATCTTTTGGTCTTGCCTTAAATCAATGGGTCTGGAATACATCTTTGGCATCTTTCTTGGAAAGATTTGATCTGTCAAACAAACTGTCCAACACATGCACTTTTGATTCTTATAGATTTGCCAAGCTGCGAAGTGGCATTGGAGCCCAGGGTTAAGAAGTAGTCCACCGTGAACCACAGAACCTGTCTGCACGCAACTCATGGACCCAAAAGAAATGTCTGAGCTGAACGACAAAGACACCTGAATTCCCGTCTTCTCAAAAAGCATGGCGTGCCGAGGCAAAAAGCTCCTTAGACCAAAAGATCGAACCAAAATAGATCAAAGAAGTGGCGAACATTTTGCAACTAATGATGAAAACATCGAGCACAAGCAAAGCAATACCCATTCCAGGCTGAGTCCAAGGACTGTCTGACTGCCTATGACTGTCTAATCAGAAGTGGGGTCTAAAATGCTACAGGATTTTTGTTCAATCAAGCGAAGGCCAAGAATCTGGATGAGAATGTCCTTAGAAACTTGCGCCATGCTCCAAGCAATACAATTTTGGGACTGCATCTTGACATGTTTGGGCAGTGCCCTTTGTCAAGNACAGGGCAGCGAATCCGAAGCTTGAGGCATGCTGACACAGGTAGTTTCAACAACAGTTTGGGCATGGGCAGCCGACACAAAGCAGTTGGGAGCAGCAGGGGCGGGAGGCACCTCTTGCAGACCAGGGACAGCGTGACCATCCTGACAAGACGAAACTTGCGAGCGTTGCAAAGCAGTTTCCAAAACAGCCAAGCGGGTCTCCAAGCTTTGCACGAGTGAGACAAGGTGCGACACTTGCGGACCACAGTCAGACAGGGACGTGGGCTTGGCATTGTCAGTACGAGACACTTCAGCAGAACAAACAGGAACATCAGGCCTGGGAGAGACAGACCTTTCTTCAAGGGAGCATATACCACTACCGTTTTCGGGGCCAGCAAGCAAGGTTGAAGAAGACACAAGACAGGGTGATTTTGCACCACCAGCACTGCACGGCAACTTCACAAGACGGAACAAGGCCAAAGTCCATTGCGAGGAAATTTGACTAATTTCAGACGAAGAACCTGGTCTTGTGTGTCCATCATCAAACAAAGTCCACTTGTCAAGACCATCAGACAGAGAACGCGACAACAGAGTGTAGTGACCCTGGGATGCAGTTTTGCCAACGTGACAGACAACAAGGTGAAGTTCCCAACTTTGGTCAGCAAAGCGGAGCGAGTCAACCAACTCAACCAGGGTGTGGCGTTTGCTATCATCGGGATTAGCACGAAGGAGCTGAATCAAAAGCCATTCGCTAGTGACAAAAGCTTTGGTCTTTGGCTCGGCATGCTCAGCAAAGCAACATTCGCAAGTGACTTCAAGTTCCGATTCACCTACCTGCGACTCAGCTAACACAAGTTCTTGCAAAGTAGCGGCGTCCGTTGCAGGAGCGGTCAATCGACAAAGATGTGAACAAGTATCGATAGTTTTGGGTTCCTGACAACCGACACATTCGACTCCTAAAAGCTCTTGAGTGGCAAGCAAGCTACTGCAACTAGGTTCCTGTTCGACAAGCTTCTGCAAAAACAAAGCACAATCCTGCTGCTCAGTGTTGACAAGATTTTCGCTGCGAAGAAAAGCTTTCCAAGTTGCCAAGGAGGGTTCAAAAACCAAACGCGCCAAATACTGATTTACCAAGACGGTCCGAGCAAGCTGAGAATGGCAAACGATATGTGCAACACAACGGACTGCAGACGCCACAAAACAAGTGTTGCCGAAATTGGTCAAATCACGCAGGATACCAACACAAGTGGAAGTAGGCTTCTGTGGAAGTGGGGGATACTCATCTTCTCCTAAGACACCAAAGCGATTGTGAGTGGAAACAGCACCACCACGGGTATCCATTTCTTGCTGACCTGACGACTCTTCTGGTTTCCTAGCTTTTCTCTTAGGGCTAGCATCTTCAGTGTGCCTACGAGAAGGGACAGGAGCAGCGGAACCATTTGGGACAGAAACAGGTTGTAAAAGCAAAGTAACACCAAGGTCCTGAATAACAAAGACAATATCAGGCGGCGGCAAAGGTGCAGCAATAAACACAGCAGTTTTATGCGCAGCAACAAGATAAGGCTTGAACTCCTGCGAGGTGAGAGTTGCAACCAAGACTTCAGGATCCAAACTCCTGGGAACATTTTGAATGCGAAACTTGACATGTCCTTCAGGCACGTAGACTGCATGTGGCTGCAAAATGCTTTTGACCTCACGTTCATGGTCCTTGTGAACACGAACCCCCCAACGATAAGGTGTGCGAATCACAGCCCACGAGGCTTTGACGTCAGCTAGATACAGGGTCAAGCTCTGGCGAATTTCAACAGGAGTGCCGTCCAAAACCGGACAGCCAGCAGTGACCCAAACCTTCCGCAAATCAGCTACGTCAGAAAACTCAGAAATGTCTCTGGCTAGGATAGCTTGATGCTGTGTCCCCTGTGACNGTAACAATTGCTTTGTGTGCATTCCCACCCTCCCATCCTTTTTATCAAGATGCCAGTCAGTTCGGACTTTGAACAGGGGGTATGCCACCCCTGGATCAATCCAATCCGTGTAAGTCCATTGGTCTGTTGCTTGGGGGGATACCGCTCCAAACTGACCTGCGACAGCTAAATGTCAAAGTCCCATTTATCTGCAGTTGCAAAAGGGAACGAAGTATGAGGCGGGCTGGGGTTTTCAAGACCTTACCCACTTCTCTGTGAGCCAAAATGGAACAGAAGTGGGATGATCCAACCACCCACCATCATCACACTTACAATTGTTACAGCCACACTGCGTGTTCAAACCAACAATTGCTTTGTGTGCATTCCCACCCTCCCATCCTTTTTATCAAGATGCCAGTCAGTTCGGACTTTGAACAGGGGGTATGCCACCCCTGGATCAATCCAATCCGTGTAAGTCCATTGGTCTGTTGCTTGGGGGGATACCGCTCCAAACTGACCTGCGACAGCTAAATGTCAAAGTCCCATTTATCTGTCTTGAACTGGCAGGCATTAGCAATTGGCGGTGTGTGAGAAGCTAAGTACTTGATTTATTTGCAACGCAGGTCGGTACGGTATATTTATCTGAATTACACATTGCAAGTTTCCTGACCCTAGTCTGAGTCGGTGTCATCGCTCAACTCCGACGAGGGGAACTGCATCTGAAAACATTTGTCACACAGCTTTGAATTGTCCTTTGGAAGAGCTGAGCTCCTGACCACAGGTGCCATACCGAATTTCCAGCCACATTTTGTGGCCCAACTAGTGGGATGGTACCCTAAACCGTCAATGAGCACAGAATGCCAAGTGCCAGACGATAGATTCTGAATATATTCACAAGGTCTGTTGACAATCTGATTCCTCATTTGGTCAATTTCCTCTTGGATCATTTTACGAGTCCTGAAGTCAATTTCTTGGTACTTTAGCTCCATCTCTTGGATTCCGTCTTGAAGGTCTCTGAACCGAGTTTCGATTTCAGGGGCGCCGGCCCTGATGTCATTTTGTTGCTGAGGGCAACATAGGTCAGTTCTGATCTCATCCATTTGTTTCTTCAAGTCTTCAACGGTCTCCGCCATGTTGTGATTAGATGCCAATCCAAGGTACTCCTGCGTGATCTTCTTCAGTGGAGCACTCTTAGCATAATGCACCAACATAGGGGAGTTCCATCTGGCCATCAATTCTATTTGGTAGGGATGTAGACCTGCCGCCGCAAGAAAGCAGGCTCCTGCCAATCTCATGCTGTGTCCTCCAAGAAGTGGCGCCCCGTCAGAATCCTGAATGGGAAGGCCACAACGGCGGTGCAAATTTTCCAAAGTCTCCACAACCTTGGTCTTGTCCACAGTGGTGCCATCCCTTCTCGGAAAGAAGGGCAAATCTGCAGTGATGGGGGAGCCGAAAGTCAAGTTGAGCTCCTCCCATTGATCCAAGGCACAATGGTAAGGGCAACCAAACTTCCCGTGGGCGTTGCACAAACAACCCCAAGTCCTTTCCACACTTGCCGCAGCAGGGTCATTCTTGCTGCTTGGCAAACGCAGCGTGACTGTCTCATGCGTCTGATTGATGGTGACGTTGCCACACAACAGCAACGATGCTTCTGCTTCCCTGAGCAGGAAGTAAGTGCCTACGATTGCCAAGTTGTGAGGACCAAAGGTGCCATTGACCACTAATGGGTCCATGCCCAGAGGCCTTTTGCCCTGCTCCTGCACGATGTTTCAAATGCCAAAGGAGTTCGTTGTGATGAGGGCCCTATGCCTCTCCCCACGCTTCGTGAGGCTCGCTTTGCCTCAAAGTTGAGGCTGACTGTCCAATCTCCAAACATCTGAATGTGAGCCTCCTTGGCTCTGGCCAAGTAGTTTGGGAATGAACGGTAGCCCAATGCTTTGAAGGCTGCAGCAACTCTGGTGATCTTCTCCGGGGTGAGAGGGTACACTGGAGTGCGTGTATCATGCATCTTCCAATGAAGCTTTTCCCAAGTCTTCAAAGCAGATATTGCAGGGCCCTTGGCGCTGGTAGCCAAATAGTCCCTCTGTAATTCCTTCAGGGCTTTGTCTCTCTGCTGCTCTGTCCAGATGTCTTCATTGCCAATGGCCTTAGCTCTCCGAGTGTAATTGCAAATTGGTGTGTCTCTTCTTGGTGCGAGCCAAGGCCTCGAGCTTTGCGGTAGCTCGGTTGGCTCTACCGTGAAGGTAGGTTTGCCCCTAGTATCACTGTTGTTCCCCTTCACAATGGGTGCAGGGCAGGTTGTGCCTGACCTTACATCCGTCAAGGAGATCAGAGGCAACCCGGCGCCGAGTTTTCTTTCTCTTGTCATGCTTGAGTCAACGGCTCTGTCAAATTGCCAAACAAAGGGAATGCAACCTAAGCCAAGCTCACGTCCTTTCACTTTGTTGACAAACGTCACAGCGACTCACAAATGAAGTTCAAAACGTTAAGTGCACATCTGACTGACCCTGCACGCGCCTGGATGTTGTGTCCAAGGTCCTGAGGTCGGCGAGCGTCAGGTGAACGTGATGCGGCGCAGTTAGGTATGCAGTATATACATAAAGGTACGTGAGGTATATCAAACGAATACGTAATGTGTATATCTTGATATTTAACCGCCAGAATAAGAAAGCGGGCGGTGACCACGCCCCGAAAGGGAGGAAGGATGAAAGAGCGGTAGACCACGCTCCAAGAAACTGCAAAATTATTTAGAGACGAGCGGGGACCACACTCGAATGAGAAACGGGACAGCTGCGCTAACTTTTGGACTTTCTGTAACTTTGTCAGGTCCGGTGTTCGGCCCCAAGGTTGCTGTCTTGCTTTGCGGCCGAAAGGTTCAAGTAGAAGCTTTGGTCTCGGATTGGGCACTCTTCTTGGCGACAGTGTCGCAGTGGCGCAGGAATTGACATTTGTTTTCCCGGCTGATGTATTCGGCTGAGCACATCAGCCCAATTATTGGCAACTCCGGGAATGTGACTATATTGTCTTGGCTTGTAGCTGCAGGAGCCAAACTCTAGGGCAAGCTCGCGGGCTATTAGGCCCATTCCTGGTGAGCTGACCTTTGCTCGCAACTTGATCAGCAAAGTCAGAGTGCTGACACTATCTGATCGAATGTGTAGATGCACCCCGTTTTGTTGCCAGTACTTACGCCATAATTTGAGCGCCACAAGAACTGCCAAAGCTTCCAGCACCTGTTGGCCTTCTGGTCGGCCAACTTCCACACCCAGCATTTGCTCATCAAGTTCTGTGATGGCACTTGTGAAATACGCCAACGGTGTGGTATTTACCAACAGGTAGCCACCCAGTCCCCAAGGAGAAGCGTCTGTGACCATCCTTATTTGCAGGCCATGTCCAAAGTAGGTCTGGACTCTGTATACTCGCTGGATGGTCTCTGCTTCATTGCGAAAGAATGCTAACAGCCAAGTGGTCACATGTTGCCACTGCTTGGCCCAAAAGCAATTCTTCGGGGCTGAGGTATTGTTTGTAGAGTGGATAACACCGTACAGGTCAGTCATGAATGGTCTCAGAAACTCAACAATGCCAGCGATGTGGTTGAGCTTGCCCACGTAAGACAGCAATTCTTTCCTGGGCACCACATTTGTCTGGAAATGTTCCTGGGTTTTGTTCTTGACTTCCTCCACAATCTCCTGCTTGGCTCGTACTATGAGCCTGGCCTCCTTGTTTCCTTGACGCTGCATGGTCAGAGTTCCACCAATCCAAGTTACTTCTGTGCCTCTTGCAGCCTTTTTGAAGCTAGTCGGATGCCCAAACTTGTCCAGAGCAGTATGGTCGCAGCAATGAGTCTGTCTCGCTGTGCTTTGCTCCCTGCGACTGCGATGCATGGGTCATCCACGTAGAGTTGCAGACGATAAACTTGATCTCCAAAGACACCCTGTGTCAATCTTGCCACCAAGGCTGCCACCCTGCCGCAAATCAGCGGGGCATTGACAGACCCCTGGGCCTGTGTCAAATAGGCCACATAGGTCCCCTGAAAGGATAATGTAAAATGTTTTCTTTCATTTGGGTGCAAAGGGACATTGAAGAACCAGTCCGTGAAATCCAGAATGAACCACTCCGTTGTTTCGTTCTTTCCTTTGTCACACTTGTGCATCAGAAACAAGGCGTCATCAACCACATCAGTGATGCGAGGCAGTATGAGTCTGTTTGACTTCTCTGCTTTCCTGTTAACTCCCGACTCTTTGCAGTCCAGGATGAGTCGGCGTTTGGTCTTGCCGTCCTTGAGCTTAGTGATCATGCCTAACTTTGATAAATGTGGTTCGCCTCCAAGCCATTGTTTGAACTTGAGGAGGTCATCAAAGGACTTAACGAAGCCGGTGTTGATGAGCCTAGTGACCTCAGGTACAGCAGCCTCATCCCCGTCCACTGATGAATAATTTGCGTGAGCCAATGGGTCTGGCAGCTCAACCTGGCAATCTGTGCTGTCTCCTCCATTCTCTGATAGGGAAAATGTTGCCCTCATCGGTGATAGGTACTTCTATGCCTGCTGGGGCTCCTTCTGTCAACCAGTGATAGATGGTGTCAGTGTCCGGGTCTCCCATTGTCCTGCCCATGGCCCACAGGCCAGCATCCAGTTTGGTGTCCAGAGACTGCTTTAACTCATTGCTGTTGCCGGGCAGCAAATCGTTGATGAGGTCTTGCCTAAGTTTCGTGATGGCAGTCTCCGGTGGTCCAGCATTGGGGTCCTGAGACCCGATTGCTGAAAGACATGCTGCAACCAAGCTGGGATCACTGTCAAGGGTGTGTTGCAAACGTTTGTATACAATGATTCCTGCGTCCCTATATCCGGGTACTTCTTTTACAATCTTTGATGGGTTTCTCATTCCACCCCAGTATTGCTCATTCTTGTCATCTCGGTCCAGAGGTAGTCTGCTCCTGCCTCTCAGGGCCGCAGTAAACTCCACTCTGTGCCTTGTAGAAGCAGGTGGTGGTGTGCTTCCTGCATCTTTGCGTTTCAGCACGTTCTTCCATTTCCCAACGACCTGAAATTCTGGCTTGTATGGAATCATAGACCTACAGCTTTGCGCCAATGCCTGTGCTAAGCAAAGGTTGAGCTCTGCAGGGTATGCTTGTGCTTGGCCTGTGAGATAAGGTAAGCCTCGGTCTCTTTCTCGGATTGTTTGAGGCGACATTAGCATGTCAGGCCTCCAGTCTTCGGAGGGTATATACCATTCTTTGCCTTTCAGAGGTGGATGGGAGGACCAAAGCTTCTCCCCGGTGCTGGGTTTGGTCCAGCTGCGTTTTGCATGGTTGCACCCATGCTGCCACTTGAAGGTTTCACATGGATCAGCAGCAGAGTCGAAGGTTTCTGCGTCTTGGCCCCATACTGACATTGGGACACATCTTGTTGTTGCACTTGGGGATTTTTCAACAGTTCTGCAAACTCCTCCAAATTGTACATGGAGATTGCCTCACTGTCCTCCTTCTTCCACAGCGGCTGCAGCGGCTGCTCGATGATGCAAGGAATTTCTAGTTCTGCACACACCCGAGCCAACTTGGCCGTCCTGACTGCTAAAAGTGTTCCAACTCTGACCTTCTCCTTGTCTTCCTCTCTGAGGCTGGATAGCCCGTAGAGTTCGGGTGCTTTAGGGCCACGGAGAGGTTTTGGTCCACCATCGTCCGCTTTCCTGGCATTGGTGTAGGTGTTACACGGGGGGGCCATAAGCACCCCGTCATACTTTCCCATCTTCACATCTTGCAACACTGAGGACCACACTGTGTCAGACACAAGATCATACTGCATGCCATTTACGGTGTCATACTCGTCACACTCTATCCCCAGCTTCTTGGCATAGTTCCCGAAACTATCAGATCTGTCTTTGGGTCCACTGAACAATATAGAAATCGTTTGGTTTTGGTAGAGCTGGAAGCAATTCCTACTCTGCCGTCATCTGTACCAACGTCAGAAGCTTGCAGCGAACTCACACATGCAATCCCACCGCTTTTCAGATCTGTCGACTTCGCCACAGTCTTCATTTGCGATGATGAATTCTCATTGTTGAGGGGGACCCCCTCCGATCATTTGCTTTTGCCCTTTCCACGGCCTTTGCGACCATGATTGGGGCGTGGTTCCTTTGGTGCATCCTGATTACACTGATGTGCACCGTGGTTGTCGGATAGGCATTTTGCACACTGGTGTCTCCTGCTGCTGTTGCGTCCACAGAAGCCGCGCTTGTCCTTTTCCTTGCATTCTCCTGTCTGGAACAGTCGACATAATTCAACTCCTCTTCTATTGTGTGTGAACAGGCCATCTTCACCGACCTTGTGTTCTCTGACATCAGGTCCTCGTTGTCTTTTGGTCGGTCTCTCCTCATTCAGCGGATTGGTCCTGATTGGTGGAGCAACCGAGTTTGCCGGGCTCTTGTCAATGGGTGCATCATGTCCAAGTAATTGCTGCAGATTGGCACCTTTTGCCAAGAACAACATGCACGGTTCAATGATCTCCTTCTGCCAAAACTGAACATCATGTACCAGCTCATCCCACACCCACTCCCAAGGTCTTGTGGGTGAAAAGGTGTGTGTGAGGCCAGCACGTGTTGCGGCGTCATGGGCTTCTTGCCCTCTTCTTCTGATTCTTTCAACCTGTTCAAGCCTGGCTCTGACATCGGCTTGATATATGATGGGCCAGCATGGCCTTCCATATCTCTCAGAATATCTTCTAATCAGCTTCTCGTAGTTGTCGAGTTTGGCTGGGGTGATCTGGTCAAACATGATGGCCCCAGTCCTAAACACCATGTAGCATTCCCTCCATGTTTCAAACTCAGAAGGTCCATACAACTCAATGGGGATGAGTTCCCCCGTGGCTGAGAATCTTACCCCTTTCATCTTCATTCTTTTCTGCAAACGATGTTGAAATGGCCCCCACACTGCCATGTCTGTGTATGGAGCGCGGTTCGAATTGAACAATGCATGGAGTGTGGTGAGTTGCTCCGTGCTCAGTTCCTCATCGTCTGGGGGGAAGCCACCAATGCGATCATGGTAATTCTTGTATGCTTGGGTGACTGCTGCGGAATCCAGAATGTCAATCTCATCATCATCTGTCTGATTGATGGTGTGAGACATCTTCACTTTTCTGGTAGCAGTTGTGCTTCCAGTTGATGGTGCGGCTGGTGCAGCGGATGTGGGTACTGCAGCCGGCTCCATCCCGCACAAGAATCTGCATGTCCTAGCAAAGACTCCAGCTTGTCCGAATTGAGCAATGGTTGGAGCTGTCGTGGTGGTAGCTGGTGCTGCATCTAGAATTCTCCAATTCTGTAGAGCTCTGTTGAAGTCTCCAGCAGTGATGATGCCAAGAGTGCGTGGCGGTTCAGCCCCATGACATCCCAAAAGCTGGAAGAGAGAACCTCTGGGAGTACGAACATTGTCTCTGGCCCCTTCTAGGCCTGCCCATTGTGCCACCAAGTCAATGTTGGTCAAAGTGGCCGGGTTTCGTCACTGGGGTCCATGGAGGCTGCTGGAAAGTCCAGATGGCAGTCGCACTTCTTGCTTGATTGGAGGAATGGCTTGGCAGCGGCCAAGCAGAGAGATCACTGCCAGAAAAGAGGGAGCAGCACCAGGAAGTCAAAGAGATAGTGGGTAACAGGCACCGGTGGGATCCACACCGGAACCAGTTCGGACGACATGCGAGTTTTCAAGACCTTACCCACTTCTCTGTGAGCCAAAATGGAACAGAAGTGGGATGATCCAACCACCCACCATCATCACACTTACAATTGTTACAGCCACACTGCGTGTTCAAACCGTGAATCGTGACTTGGTTGAGGAACGACGTTTCATACTGCCAAGCCAGCAACTGCTACACCGGTGTCTCGAAAAAGACCATGCAGGTCAGGGCAATGGCATCCAGGCAGCAAATCCTGCAGGAATCCCAGAACAAAGCAAAGTCCGCGGCAAAACATATGCTACTTATTTCTACCTGGTGAACATATGCTACCGGGAATGCAATCTGAATGCAAAGTTCAAAGTTCTGAAACCACACCTTCCAGTACTTTTTTATACTCTTCAATATGGACAGCCATTTTTCTCTCCGCAACACTGGAAAAGCGAAGGTTGTTATCGTCTCACAAATACAGGATTGCTGCTAGCTGCTCTTGTAACATCTGTAGCTCTTGGTGGCTTTGAAAGGGACTGCACCAGATCCAAAACCAGAAAACCGCGAACCCCCTGGAGGAGTGGTGCCTTCATGATGGCATCCATCATGCGGAAGGCTGCTTCCTCTTCAAAACCCAGCTTCAAGAAGACTGCAGCCAACTGGTTCCTCAGCTCAACTGAGCGAAACACTGCTGTTCCAAAGCATCAATTCAAACTGCAAATGTCAAACCGCTGCGAAAGCATGATATGCATGCAATGGTCTGCAAACCTATCCAGTAGAGAAAACCTTCCCCGAATGTCGATTCCACATCCACATCTGCTCCTTCTGTGTTTGCAAATTTCTTCATGCCCATCAACCTGTCGGGTCAAGCGACATTCCCTGTGCGTATCCAACTTCTGGCCTGTGCGCTCCTAAAGCATGCAGCACTCGCCGAAGGTCTTCATGACGACCGGCAACAAGGCTGTGCCTGGCAACAGCTAAACCGTCGTGAGATCTAGTAGAGATCATTTGGAAGTCCACGAAGAGCCTGTAGAATTTCAAAACCATCCAAAACCAGAACTGCCTATGTTGCAAGGACACTTCTAAAAGCAGTCTTGCCCTTTCTTCCGACCTCGTCCGTGGCACATCTGCATCGATCTGCTCATTAACCTTTCCAACAGTGGACATGTTGACAGAAGATATGGCAAACTTATGTCTCAGAGAGAATCAATTAAAATCGAAGATCGCGATTATTCATTTCAAGCGCAAAGAACAAACAAGATGTCAAGATGTGATTCTGCTGAATCGAAGCACCTTGGCAGGCAGTGGAGTTGCCACCAGCTCCTCGAAAGAAGAAGTAGACGTGACCCGTAGCAGCTGAGGCCACATGCGGTGACGGTATTTCAATGGCATTCCGCCATGACCTCCAAGGACAAACACACAGCAGATTGGCACAAATTACACGACACCTCACAACATCTTCAAAGCGCATTTCTTACAGATTGAGTTGACCCTAGCGGTGCAAACAACATGGAATCATTGTCCGGCCTAGCAGCAGCTGCTCCACTGCCACTTTTCCCAAGCTTTCGTTGCCTTCACTCTGAGCTTCCATCGCCAACTGCCAGGCTTCATGTGCTTCTGCCACTTCCTCGGGTGCCTTCAACTGGGCCAAAAATCAGATGGATCAACAATTCTGAAACACTCATTGAAATTATGTGAATTTGATTATCAGAGGGTGAAAATGCTCGAGTATCTTCATATATTTTATCACTATCAGTACTTCAATAGAAATCCAATGCAAATCCTGACCGCTTCTCCAGATGGTTGGGAGCGCTCCTGGTCACTTCTCTTTAGACTTCCAGAGCTCTTTGGGGTGTCGGAGCTTTCGAAATCCTCAGCCACAATCAGGAAGGACAAAGTGCAAAAATCATTGAAGCGAAGCAGGCAATTTACATTTACATTTAAAATGCAGGTTACAACAACTTGACTGGTGTCAATGACTCCCAATGTCTGAGTTCCCTGAATCTCCATGACATTTCATCGGATGCACCTCGACTGGAGACCGCATCATCTGCCCCACATCCTGCCAGCACCCTTCTCACAGAAACTCTGTTGGCTCAAGGTATGAAGAACTCTCTTCATCAATTCATGATCAATTCATCAAGAAAATCACCCTATTTGCCTGTCAACAAAATCACAAATCATCGAAATCACTGGGAATTTGCAACAAATTTTGCTGAATTCTTGGACGAATCTTCACCAAAAAATCCCGTGGGCCTCCGTGGCGGTGAGCCGCTGCACCAAGGCTCGTGCGTGCGTCAGCTGCGGAGCCAAGGAGTCCAAGGTCAAGGCGCAGAAGTCGCCTTTTTTTCGAACAGAATAGGCCTATGGAGATTCCAATTCAAAGCAACCAATCATATTCATCAATCTTTATAGATCAGTTCAATATTGATTTAACTTTGACTAAGTATAAGTATAAGTACTATAGCAAAAGGTTGACAAAGTTGTAGTAGTAAGATCATTACTTCTTAAGTGTATGATACTCCAACTATGTGCAGGAACAAGCGAGCACTATACCAATGGACCAAGCCAAATCTGAGATGAGCTGAGACAACAACCAACTCTTTTTAAAACCACAGAGGTGAAGATGTTTCGTATACAATACTTTTTGCGAACCAAAAAAAACAACATGCGTCTGCGTAAATTGTCAAGGATAGAAAAACGACAGAAAACTCCACGGTTCGTGTTGTTCTTTCCAAGGTACGCAGCCCGGCGAGCCAAAGCAGTGCACCCAGCTGCTCTGAGGATTTCACTTGCGCAATGGGTTCATCGCATTCAGGGCATCCCTGCGACAAAAGCAGCGATAAATTTTCCATGTCTGAAAGATGAATCGAAATATGCTGTTTAGAATCGTCAAGGTCCAAGATTGCCATACTTCTGCCTTTTCTGAATGAAAGTCATTGAAAGAACCGCCCAGCCTGTTCTACACACTTTGCATGGAAACCTGAGGACTCAGTGTCAAAATGTTTTCGCAGTTTACACTTGCTAGAACGGGAGCCATACTTTTCAACTCACTTCTGCAATCACTGACCTGATGAAACTCTACTCTCCTGACCTCTGCCATTCACACCTTCAATTTCACCAGCTACTTGTACCAGGTATACCGAAGAAAGCCTGCTCTTCTTGGCAAGCTGCAATGAAAGCGAGGGCAACGGCGAAGCTCCTTCTCACCGAAGCCCAGGGCTTCTCCACAAACGGGACAACGAAGAGCACCAGACATCTGCTGCCGAAGTCCATCCTCATCCATCGGAAATCCCAATCCAGGAATCCACCAATCTCATGTCCTAAATCCTATTGATGAATATGGTAAAAACAGAATAAAACAGATTCTGTTTGCAAATGTTCGAAGACCACGGAGGCAAGGGTGAGTTTATTTGCCAAGCTACCAAGTACTCCAAAGATCTCTCCCCCTCGATGATCTTTTCCTGTACAAGCTTCCTTGGCACACCAAATGACTGAAGCACCCTGCAAGGAACATAACCATGACATAGCACACCACAAGACATGACTACATCACAGGATAAGCTGTATTTGGCATGATGTGACTTTGTAGTGGAGCAACAAAGATATGTAGGTAATAAATTAATAATGTGATTCAATATGCTCTATAAGCAACGATTAATAATGTGGTCCACTTTCTTCAAACTACGAATGATATTAGTGCAACTCAGGATCTGCATGGGTTTAGTGGTGGACCAGCCATGTGCTGCAACGCCCACTGCAATACCAGCACCAAGGCCGCCCAGGACTCGCCCAGCCAATGCAACGCTTTCCAGGCCTGCCTTCAGTTCGAACACTCGTCCTTTGATTTCACTAATATGATGCTGATGCACTCGATGACTCCCTTTTCTGCATTTCATGAATCTGCTTGTGAAGCCTGCCTGACTCAGGGTGATGTACTTGGCAGATCTCAACAAGACCAAATTCCTGGGACATTGTGAAATGCCCATGTCATATCCCTGAACGGCCTAAACATTCTTGTTGTACGGCAGCCACATCTACAATCGACAGCTAAGGGTCGCTGTCTGCGCATAAGCTGCAAGGGCAGTTCCCGCGGCCGCGCTTCCCCGGCCAACCCCCCGTTGGCGCGCTGCAGCCGCCGCAGCTTTGGCGAGGGCACAGCGCAACTCTGACTCGATGGTTTCAAAGGCCAACCTGACAGCCAAAGACTGTGAAAAAGACTGTAAAACGAATCAAGGGAAAAAAACACTTCTAGGGAGATCAAAGTATTGCTTCAATGACATGGATCATGTCAATGGGCTGAGACCTGATCATGTGGAAACTACCCCATCTACAAAATGCATAAAGTCTAATCCAATGGTCGCTCTTTCATCAGTTCTTGAATGATCTCTAGAATCACAGAAAGCAGAAACAATGCCCCTATTGAGTGCTGTAGCTCCACGGTTGCAAGACTCCTGCATTCCTCAAGTTTGTCCAAGGCACTGTTCAGTGATATCAACTTCCATCAGCTTTGCTAGATTGCGACCCTTGTCCTCAGAGCCCAACATGTTATGATTTCATGTTTGTGCTTTGTCACTGAGAGCAATTACAACTGATGTTAAACGTCACAAGCTGTTGCAGCAATCAAGCAACATATGGTAAGGGGTCATGTCGGTTTTTGAATTTTGTCCAACATAGTAACATAGTAATATCTAAATGACCATCTACCCACCGAGGCTCCGCATCTCCTACGACGTCACCTGTGGTGCTGCTGACTCCGGCAGCCGCGCTGGTAGCACCCAGTGCCAGGCCAACGGGCGGCGCCACAAACAACGACCCGAAGGAGGCGACCTGAGAAACGACGTGAAACTCCAACCGATGACCGGTGAAACCAAACATCCTACGCTTTCCAACGAAAAACACTTCCATGAAACATCTTGAAGCCGGTGAAACTTCTTGTCGTGAATCGAGCCAATTGATCAGGAACATTGTGAATCAAGCTAAGGTGCCGCCAAGCCAGCAGCAACTGTATTTCCAGAATTTACCTTGGTTTTGGAAGAATTTTGAATGATTCACCATCTTCACTTCCTTTCGCACATTCCAATCTGCAACCAGGAGGCTCTAAACCACCTCAGGGCACATGAATGAACTAGTTGACAAATCTAGTGAGCAAATTCAACTGCCCTATGCTCGCGCTTTCGACTACACATAAGGCGCGGACTGCTTGGTAAGCTGATTGTCTAACTCCTCAAGGGTCCTCTAGCATGATGCTTTCGAAAAATGAAGACAATGTCACTTCGTATCGGTGTTTTTGTTTTGCTCATTCCCAGTTCGTGCCCTCTATGAGAGGCCTCAAGCTACGTCGTCGGACAGCTAGCAAAACCTCTGCTGCAGCCACTAGCCTTGTCAGCTGGAAACCAAGTCTTGCTGCTCTGTTTCAATGTTTTGACTTACAATCAAGAGACCCAACATGATATCTCTCTCAATCATCCAATGAATATCTGGAAATCAGGACAAAGATGGAGACTTATGATGTTCGGACTAGGGAAACATCATGAAACATCCAGCTGTTGTGGAGTGTCCCCTTTACACATCTACCATTCATATCCAGTTTGCATGCATGACAACTGTATAATCTCCGCCTGGACATTGCTCCAGTGACACGCGCTGTGTACTCGCCACCTTTGGGCGATACCTGCAACCGCTAAGATGATGCAACCTTTGATATTTTTTAATCTTTTTCTCCATGTCTATTGTGCAAATAGAGATTCTTCCGCCTCTTGGCTACCTGGCCAGGGAGCTGCAGCATCGGCAGCCTGCGAAGTCAAAGTGTAGTTCTGAGAAAGATGCAATAAACGAAATGACGGAAACTATCCCATCTGAGAGAGTCATGCACTTCGCAAGGAAGAACGAGATATGTCATGGCCTGCAAAGTGGCAGGCAAGGGCGCAGCCCGCTCTGCGGGGAAATCTGGCCAGTGCTCCTGGAAGCACTTCATGTCCAGCTATCAGATATCAGGAAAGGCTGCAATGCCAGGCTGTCACAACTCTACCGACAGGTCATAACTATGCCTCAAATATGTTTTTCACACTGATGATGGATACTCTCCAGCCTTTCCCTTCTAACTGTGGAATTTCAAAGTGGCCCATGTGTACTTCGGACAACCCAAACACCGCTCCCACGAGTCAGGAACACCACCGTTGCAAGCATTCCAAGCCCGCCAGACCTTCAAAGCCAACTTCGAAACAGTGTATGTAATATAATATTGACAATGTCTTTGGAAAAGGAAGCTGAAAAGACATCTGACAAAGAACGCCGATGTTGCAGTGTCGTGTTGCAAAATGTTGAGCTAGCTCCATCTGGCGATTGTTCTTGTTGCCCATGCTGTGCGCATCTGGATGCTTCCAAATGCTTCCAAGCTACATGGCAGTGAGTCAAAGGGCCCCGAAGTTCAAACCATACATCGACTCCTTTGGATTGATCCTAGGTCATTCAAGCAATCTCCAAATAGCTCAAAATGATACAAAAATGCTCCAACAGATTCTCCACTCTCAACTGGAATCCTTCACAACACACAGACTTTAAGCGATTCAAAATAAGGATCCCGTTCTGGAGGACGCAACCGTATGACCTGGCCGTTGGAAGATTTTAGTGGCTGAGTTGTAGCTTCACTGGCTTCACTGTATTGAAACATTTCCAGATCTCCAGACCTCTTCGCCGGCTCGTGTCCAGGCACAACGGTTTTTCCGATCTACCCCTTGGACCTGTTTGCATGGTGTCTGTTCGTTTCCCTTCGTTGCCATTCGTTTCCAGCGATACTTCAAGTATCAATCAATCAATCAATCACAGCCACAGAATGATTTTTGCAGATTTGCAAAATCGAATCTTTGTCAGCTCTCGCACCTTTCGGCCTCCTGGCTGCACACGAAATCGCACCTGAAGCAACGAAACAAACTGAGAAATAACAGCAAAGTAATCTCATGTAATCTCATCAACTCTGGGTTATCAAAATCAGGGCTGCAGCAAAGGCACCTCAATGTTTGTGGTCTCAGCAGGCAGTACTTTCGTAGCGCCACAGCGACCACACAAGGCATCTTCCCAGGAATTCCAACTTTGCTCCTGGCATGGTGATGAACAGAAATCAAAAACTTACTTGGCTCACAACTTGATGAAAGTAATCTGGTCTTTACATGGTTCTTCTGTCCTTGCCCTCCTCATCCAGCCATGTAACTTTCATGGATATCCTTAGGAAAATGCAACAAAATCTTACCCGAACAATCCAAGGTAGACTGTCAAGCCCTTGTCAAGATGAATGAACAATAAAAAGCATGTGTCATCATTCTGAATGAAGCCTTGCAAAGGCACATACTGTGTCTATTGCTATATCTAGTATATCTGTTACAGGTACTGTTTCTGTATGTATGTGGCCTGGTTTGACAACAATTGATGACTGAGTGGACCTGATCAACAGACCAGCTTTGCATGAGTTTCTGTGAGAGCTTGTCGTAGCTCTTCATCACCAAGCGCAAAGGCGGCGGAGTTGACACCATCGCCATGGCTAAAGACAGCCATGTGGGCTCAAAAGACAACCAAACGACAACATCAATTTCCGGTGATTCTGCGAAGCTTCTGTGGGTCAGATGTCGTCTCACGTGTTGCCTTGGAAGTCCTTCCAGATTCCACATCAAGAGAATTCTTTACACAAATTATATATTTCATTTTCTACAATATTATAGTATTAAATGTGAAATATATGTTATAAGTTCACTACTTCAAAACCATCCTGCAGCACCGAGAGAAGCCCAGGTCAGTCTACATCAATAGCTGCGTCTACATCATGCTCCAATGCATCATTCGTGATACTGTGTGATTCTGACATTAAGTAGTTCAGTCCTGGGAACAGTCATCGGGACGGCGACAGTGACACGACTCTTCTAATGCTACATTCATATGGAAGAAAATCTCATGTTTGCTGTGCCTTGTTTCGAGAGCTCGTTGCTCGACAGAGCCCCAGAGGCTGATCTATAGGCTGCCGGACGTTGATGAAGATCCCTTTCAGTCCACTCTCGCCAGGTTCAGGTGCACAATTACCCATGCGTACCTCAAAAGCTGTATGGAAGACTCCGGGCATCCATGGGACAGCAAACTTAAATTTAGACTTCCATCAACAAGGCAACAAGTACTTTGCATCAATGCTAAAATCGTTTTGGCTAAAGGAAACATTAGTGTTCACAAACACGGCAAAATGAACACGAAACGTCGGAATTCAAACATTTTGGAGGGTAGCTGGCGCACCAGAATGTCTGTCTCAGTCAATGTGGGAGGCTCTGGCGGTTGTTCTGGCACAGACTTCTCCATTGGCAGATCCGAAACGACTCTGCTGTTCCAATTTGAAATTTGAAACAATCAAAATCAGAAATGCTCCGGAAATGATGTGCTATACAACAAGTCCGTCTGTCACTTCTCAATAGAGGACGGCCTGCTTCTTCAGCTGCGGCCTCAGCTGCTTCCTCGCCAGCATCCTTCGGATTTGCCGGATTTGTATGATATCTTGGTGGTAGTGGCAATTGTCCATCAATCAACCTCACGTTGCCATTCCTTCACTGAGTATCAACAAATTTCAAAGGGTGATTCTTACCTATCTTTTTGTTGCTCGAGAAAGGTTTCTTCGGAGACTCCCTGCCAAACTGTGAGTGCCTCCGCTGCTGGAGCCGCTTCGGCATCAGCCGCCTGCCGGAAGGCAGAAGGTAACAGGAAGTCAGGAGTAACAGAGTAACACTTCCTGCTGAAATGGAAAAATTAATCTTAAGAAAAAGACCTCGCCGGCGGCAACCTCCTCTTCCGTCCTTGGCACATGGCACATCCAAGATACGGTTGGAAAAAGGAAGACACATGTGACATCTACGGCCATGAGATTGCAAACCAGGAAGATGCCCAGAGTGACAATCATGTCTCGAATTTTCTCGAGATAGGTCAAATAAGCACCTGGCGGCTCCAGAGGTATCTCAACTGTCTCCCCTTCCGCCATCCTGACACCTTTGAGCCAAAACCATCCGCAGTTTTTCTGACAGCCTGCACCACCAGCTGGCCGAGTTGGGACTATGACTAGGAATCCAAAATCCACTATTGCGATGATACAATGACGCACGGGATGCTTGAAAGCGCATCTCAGCCTTTTCTGGACGAGCAACCGCTGAATGCAGCAAGCCCACTGAGCTGTGTGAAGCGCAATCAATTCAAAAAGATTCATCAGTATCACAGTATCACAGTATCACCCAACTCACCTCTTTGATTTGATGAGATTTGTAGCTTTTTAGGGTCACGGACGCAGCTCATCTCCCAGTGCCGTGTCTATCCATGTCTGCTCTGGGAGCCTCATTAACTGACTCCATGGCTCAAACCCGGCTGTGGCTGGATGAACACATGCAGCAGCCTGACCAAAGCATTTCGATAGAAATTCAATTGAAAGCTACGAACAACAGGAGCTTTCGCAAAACTTTGGTCGCTTTGGGTTTCTTTCATGGGTTTTAGATGTTTCGAGATGTTCCCGTTTCACTGCTGTTGCACGCGGTAAACACCAGTGTCGTCAATTGCAAGGAACTTTGGCTGCTGCCTAGTGCCCTCCAGCAGCGTAACAAAAATTGATTGATGCCACAAAGCAACGCCGGTGAACTTATTTCACAAAGCTCACTGGCTCCCTGGGCATTTGGTCTCCAAATGTATTTCATGCTCTATTCACATACCTGTTTCCAGCAAATCCTCTTCACGTAGCCAACTTGTTCCCCCATGACATTCCTGATTTTGCTGGAAACAGAGATGGTACCCAAAGCCCATTCCACAGGCCCTGAGAAAACTGATGAATTCGTGTGAAAAATCAGGGATTGTTGCGAATTGCGAGACAGCTGGTGCCACCCACTTTGTGAGGTGGCTCTTGAATGCTGCGTGGCAGGTAGGCCATGTTAAGGACAACCTTTGAGGATATCAAAATCAAAAGCACTGAGAATTCACCAATGTTGACCAATGTAATAATTGACAACTCCTAAGAAGCTTGGCCTTTTGCAGCTCGCAATAGCATGGTTTCACTTCCAAATATGCATTCCGTTGGACACAACATGCATGCCGTTGGTTTCTTGTGCGCCGCTCCCGACCTGCAATCTTCCATGCTGCGAGTGCTTTGGGTAAAACAGAAAGGGTACGCCAGGTATGCAAGGCGCAAGAGACTCTATCATCATCACTTCATCCATATCCCTCAATACCATCCTCTATCCTCAATCAATCCTCCTATACATCTTTGCTTCACGGCACTCTTCAAGTGCATGCGGCCTGCAACTCCAAGAGCATGGCATCTCCATCGAAGTTGAAGTGCACGGGGATGCCGACCTCCATTAAGACCTTGATGCAGCACATCGCGTAGGATCTCAAGTCAAGCGAAAGGAAAAAAGATGAAACACGACAAAACTCACTGCAAACTCCGCACGCAGACCGTATCTTTTTCGGTTTGTCACGATGCCGAGTCTAAGCCCCACACAGCTCCAGTCAATGCCAATCGCCTCCGATGTTTGAATTGCGGACCGCCAGGCTGAAACACGCCTCAGCCAACAACGACTGGCTGGACAGAAAATTGTCCAGTTGACTTCTTGCTGTCTCAGAGAAAAAGAGAGAGGTAGCCATTTGGGACAAGCTGCCATTGAAGACTCCTTCTTCAACCATCGTGGGCACCTTAACGATTCAAGTGGACAGAACATGTGATGGGAATTGGAAGACTCGAAGACCTGCGAAAATCAAGTGATTGCACATCTACTTTGCTTCACACTACACCAATCAAACAACCTGCTTACCTTTCCAGTTGATCGATCGGAGTAAGGAAAGCACGTGCTCAATGAGCACATAGTGATACTCGGACCTAGCAGGACAACATAGAAGACTTTGTTGAAAGGTTTGATGGGTTGTGGCGAGACCAATTAGTTAATTGGATGCTTCTTGATTGACCCTGTTCCGCATCATGCTGAATTTCCTTGAGAAGACTACCTCCCATTTGCAGTACATCCTACTTGCAACCCACCGCTTAGTGTGTACAATTCGCTATGGAAAAGCAAGCTAGCATCATCCTTTGTGTTTTCCTACAATCAATGCACTAGTTCAATCCAATCACCCTGTGATGATTCTCATGAGCTCCAGCCTCAAGCCTCTCAACTTCAAGCGTGAAGGAAACTTTCCAACCTGGATCCACATCTGTTAGCGTATTTACATGTGATATCATATATCTAGAATCTATATAGATCCATCTAAAATCTAGACTAGACGAATCGGTACAGTAAACTGTATGCTCCAAAAAAGGCTCCCACTGTGTCTCTGTGAAAGACAATCGCACTGACCACAGCTCTGTCCTGCTCTGGAGTGACCTGACATCCGCAGAAATCATGTCACTGATTGCTCCAAGCAGGAACTTGGTCCAGTCAAAAACCATCATCGATCTTGTGAATTCCTGTATGATTCTGTCATGAAGTCACGAAGAGAAGGAAGCAACGGGGGAAAGAGAGAGAATGCAGCCCGGCTTGAAGCCTGAAATGCTACCAAGGGGAGAGGCAAAGCAATATTTCGCTGATATTGGAGCCGATAAAACATGTCGGTTTGGCAAACATCCAAGCATACACATGGGAGTCGCCAACGCCAGCTGAATTGGAATGTGAAGCTCCCGGGTATCCAAAGCCTGGGAAGATCCTACCCTTACAAATCCACCGCAAAGATATTCCCAAAGCACCAAGGTATGGAAATCGCTTGCACCAAAATCTCTCACCAGCCCCGGAGGTGGATCCAAGACAAGAGAGTTTGGATCTCTTGTTTGGCGTCTATGGAAACTGCAAAGGCCTGGTAAGCGGAAGAACTCTCCATGAAGCACTACCTGCACATCCACGGGCGTCATTCTTGTGATTCAGTCGTCATACAACTTACAAAAACTCGCAAGTAGGTAGTAGGTGCTAGCGATGAGATCTAAATCTATAGAAAAGACTACCCGTGTCTTTGCTCCTTCAATCTCCCAGGCATTCAATGGTCTTACAATATTACAGCCATTCAACCGACATTTTGGCCTTCCAAGCCCCAAGCGTTCTGAAAATAAAACGCAAAATAAATAAACGAATAACGAAAAGAGAAAACGGATGCCTTCGAGAGCCTCTGGCGCAGTGTCACCAAGTCCTTCATCTCCTTGAGCTCCTGTCAATCTCAGCATGGCAACATCAGCTTGTATTTCATACGCTTCAGCCTTGATATTGCATTGCTTGAAAGTATCTGTGTTGGTAGGGCGCTTCAGCTTTGCCAAAACCCTGCCGCCTTCTTTGGGAGCTTGTTGAGATCAAGCTCAAGACCTTTGTCTCAATGCATGGAGTTAGCTGAAGTTCTAAGGTGAAGTCAGTCCAAAGTCACTGAGTCTTAAACCAAAAGTACCCCACAATGCAACTATGAAGCGAGTCCTCAGAGCTAGGACGAGCTGATCGAGCCAAGGACCCGGAAGTGCTGAGGGTGCCACTTCAACATGTGCCTCAGATCCGGATCTGCATCTCTGCCAAGTCAAAGGTCAAAGAAATTTGTTTTGGTAATATTTCGTCTGTCTTGATATTTAGTGGAAGTTTCAAGTTCTTAAGTCTCTGCCTCACTTGCCCCGCACAAACCATCGAATCCAAACCTAAAGTCCATCTGCATTTCATGCCAAATGCATCTTGGTGGCGTCCGGTGAGTTTGATGACTAGGACCTCGCTAGCATCACGGACAAGACTTTGTTAGCGGGTCTGATCATCTCTGTACGTGACGTGTTGAACCAAAAAGGCTTTCCATGCGAATTTGAATCCACTACAATACTTGTAGTACACAATAATTAGTCAAGAATTGTGGATTGAAAGTCAACTTGACTCGCACTCTGAGGGTGGGGCATGCTGCAATATGGGCACCCATACATCGCACGGGGGCCTGAATGCTTAGAACGAAGTGACATGCGCTCCATCTACTATGATATCCAGGTCTCCGAGCCCACATCGATGTGCCCATCTGGATTCGTGTTCGCGAAAAGGCATCTGAATTGTCAGAACACCATGCCTTGCACAAGGCCAAGGTAAGGAAGACTTGGAAGCAGAATGACAAGACTTGCACCGGACTGCTGACCTTTGCGATGACTTCCACTGAGTTTTGCTTCACATTCAAGACTTCGCACCTGTGGACACCAGGCCAAAAGAGCCGCGTCAAATCTGCCGCCTCCAGACCTAACGACACGTGTTCTGGATGGCTGGAGAATTTACAACTATTTGGTTTGCCAAATGGAAACGACATGAAACGAGTTCCTATTCATTTGTCACGGGCAAACGATGTTGTGATTCCTGAGTAACGAGTGACGGGCTAATTCATGTTGTATGACCGTATGACTAAGACAAGTAAGCGCTCAACGCGCAGCTTTCAAAAAGCACGTGGGGAAAGGCGGAAGTGATGGCCTAGCGCAAAGACACCATACTTGTCACCAAAATGAGATAAACGATTCACAGCACTCTTCTCACGCTGACGATTGCAATGGCACCTCGAACACACGGTACAGGCCCAAGACATAGCGGTGATAAACCTGCTCACCGAGGCAAAAGGGAAGATGGACAAAATTACATGTGCCACTTGGAACAAGGTCAGCTTGGACGTCAGCACCTCGCCCTGCTGCCGGGGCCTAATTCCAGAAGCTTGCACGAACTTCCATAGAAATGCAAACCCGGCACCCTTTAGAGCACGTCTTGCGCCCAAAATCCAAAGTGGCCGACGGCAAGGCTGCAGAGAAAGCATCAGTGAGCGCACGGTTCATATCCCACCTTGGACTGCAAGTCTTTCGGACCCTTCTGAAACTTGCACATTTCTTGCATCCATTTTGACCAAGAAAGACAAGCCACTTGATGTACTCAATGTTGGCAGAGTGGAGAATCTCAGTCAGGAAATCACAGATGGAAACAGCAGTCTCAAGCAATTTTACACACTGTGGATCCTGGGAAATGATCACAATAGAGATGGAAGTTGAATGAATCAAAAGACCATAAAACTCACATCTTTGTACAGATCCTGACATCCTGGGGCTTCTAAATTCTAGCCGCATCTACTGCAGGTTTCATGTTCACTACTGGCTCTTCCACAGTAAGTCAATTGCTTGACTCACAGCCCCAATGATGTAGTCCTGGCAAAGGTTGAGGTCTTAATCTGCCACTGTGACTTGACAGAGGAAGGAAGACTTTCTGAATAATACTATGACCCATTTGATCCAATGAAGCCAATCGAACCTGACCAACCCTTCTCAAAATGCTGCAAAAAGAGTTGACAAGATGAGTTTTCATGTCGTCAACTCTCTAAAACTGCCTGAATCTTTCAGTCTTGCAAAACGAATTTTGCTTGCAGCAAGTTTCTCATCAGAAGAGCTTTGCAATCCGAAATTCCACTGGTGCAAGTTCCAGCTCCTGCACTTCTTCCCTCGTGAGATCCAGAACCAGCTGGTTCCTGGTGCGCAAAGCGCTGCAAAGCGGCGTCCAAGGTTTCATGCGATGATGGACCGATGGCACCGATGGCACCTGCCCTCTGATCGCATGCGCGCCGGATGGTGTAGGACCTTGGCAAATTCGGAAAATTCGGATTTCAACTCAAGTTCTTTCGGTGTGTTGAGTGTCCCATATCACTACTTGTGGCTCCTGGCCCATTCTGGATGTTGCTTGTAGAGCTGACTGTCCTTCAAACAACAAGACAAGCACCAGGAGACTGACGAGGTCAGTGGTTACAGCTTGCGTCGAGAACCAGTCAACGCATCAACACGTCAACGGGTTTCCTGGTTCACCATCTCAGGCTCTACCCAAAGTCCAAGCTTCAAGCCCATGGCATTGAGGTCCTGTCAGTTGTTCAGCAAGAAAAACAACAAAATCAAAGAAATAAGATATTATATACCCTTGACAGTTCCTGACAGCCCCGCCTCGGCTAAACCCTTCAAACCTGAGCAAGTGCATTGTTCTTTTCTGAAACAACCATCGAAAGTCAGAAATGAACAAAACGACTGAGAAAGGGGTTTGATGAGCATGTGCCCAGCCTCGTGGAAGCTTTCGGGGATCTGGCACCCAGTCACCTAAGCAGCAATTTTTCTGGAAAGAATGCAAAGCACCACAAAACCATATGTTTTTGCGGCTTGGCTGGCTTAAAAGAGACCCTTTCAGGCAATGATTTCAAATTCCCAAGGCACTCTGCAAATCGTTATTGTTTGAGTCAAGTGATCAAACACATTGTCCTCTGGTCATCTCCTCAACTATCTTTGATGCTCAGCAAATGACCCAGTGACGTTGTGTCCTCAATTTGGAAACGACTTGAAAGGGCTGAATAGCCAGTGAAAGCAAGCAACCCCCAAACCACTCATTCTGACCTGCATTGTGGCCTCTTAGCTGCTGGCATCATCTCGCTTGCCAAACCATCCATCATCCAGTACCAGTAGCTCAACCCCAGCTTCAATAGCAGGCTTGGCCTCCAGTTGCACCACAACTTGTTGTCTGATGCATCTTCTTTGTCATCCCCCTATCTTCAACATCATATTTGCAAGGCTCAAATTCAAGGCCCTGGCAAATTGGATAATTCGATCGTGATAAACCTGGGTCGTTTTTTGCTGATGCTTTATCTGCTTGCACTGTTCTACTTCACCATTTCACCGAAAGCTGAGTTCTGAGCCTCAAAGTACAAGGCTTCCCAGGTGTTTATGAGAACTGGACAAATGAGATTTTGCCAGCGCGGTGCGATTAGCCTGCAGAGAATGCAAGCTATGAAAATTTGAGTCTGTCACTGCTCTACGATCTCTACAACAAAGGCATTTCTACTTTGAAGTAGGCCTTTCTCCAATCAGGCGTTGGAAAGTCTGCGTCATCTTGCCAAGGCCTGGCAAATGATTTCTTTGAATTTCCGAGTTCCAGGACCTTCACTTCGTGTTTTGTATCATCAAAAGTCAAAAGCACCTGATGCGATGTTAGCCACTCTTATCCATGATGGCGTTCTTAACGGCATTGAAGAGGGTGACACGAAACTGCTTGCATACATCAATCCAGTCCAACTCTGCTGCAAGGTCCTACGATGCCTGCATCTGAAAAGACACATACACATTCAGGCGTCTCAAAGCTCTCTTGGCTTCCTTGGCATCCAAATCATTCCATGAGAAACCTTGCTTCTGACAAGTTTAAAACGCGGGATATCTTGAGTGTCCCATACAGAATAAGCAACAAAAGTATGTCAACCGAAGCTTTGCCCTTCGCCCACGCCACACTGGGAGTTAGGCCCAAATGCCAGCTGAAGTGCGTGTTGCTTAGCCCTGAGCTATGGTTCTCACCGGAAAAAAACAGAGCCACACGAGCCATGTGTATTGCAATCATCGTCATTGTCATCATCTCAGGCTACGACCGACATTGACACGTACACATCCTGTCTGGCTTTGTTCCACCTGGCATGGCAGGTTTAGATTTTTCATTACAAGTGACGATAAGCTATAGTCCCGTTTCTTACTTTTAGATACTTTTAGCCTATAAGCACGTTTCTATTGATAGAACACCAAGATGTTGCATTGCCACAGGAACTTCCTTTGTCTCACCTCCATGAGCCAGTTGCCCGAATACAGCAAGCAAAAGCCATAGCAATGCCTGGGAACAGATGGACCCAGATCTGGTGACTCGTTTCAGGTTGAAACCGCCGAATGCCGAGGCCATGACCCATGGTCTTCCGCTGGTGGGCCGGATGACAGGACCTTATGTCGGCCAGGTACTGAGCCAAATACACCCATGGCCCAGCCAGTATCCGCTGGCAAGATCTTAAGATCAGGTATTTCGGTATTTCGGTATTTTTACAAACCTTCTCCAAGCGTTCGTGGACACAGTGGATACTCACAAAGTGCGCAAGTGTTCGCCAGACCAGACGAGGCACGCAGAAGGGATTCATCTGATGTGAAGATACTCCACGGTTGCTGCTCAAGTGGATCATGCCCTCCTGTACCCTGATGAATCAAACCGGGCTTTTTTGCATCTGATTGGAAGACTGGCTCATCCTGGCCCCCCTCAATTTTTACTTTACCAATGCAACTGAAACGTTCACAAAGTCTTGCACACTTGGTCTATCTGGTTTCTTCTTCAATGTCTTGCTTCACTGGTTCACACTCTAAGTACCTGAAACTGGCTTGGCGGCTGGTGCGTGCCTTCGTGTATTGATGTGCCTCTCGTTGGCCCAGCCACCATGCAGCGAAAGCAAATGCCAATCATCGGTGCTGAAATCAAAGGTAGCTGACCTCAATGCTGTGGTGGGGGGCCTCACATCTGCAAGAAACTACAAGACATGATTGCCAGGTGTTCCCTTGATGTCTCCATTAATTGAGGCCGAAGCTTGGAAGAGTACTGGATAAGAGTACTGGATAAAGCAACGAATTAGGTTCTTTATGGTTCTTTCCATCTCATGGTTTTCCGACAATTCTCAGTTGCACCATCTAGCCCGATCTCGAATCTCTACTGAGCCGCCGAACATGCACTTCATCAAATCAACGTCTCCCAAGCCCACTTTGGAACTATTCTTCACCACCTGAGAATCATTGGCTCGAGTGCTGCTCAGGAAACCAAGTCAAATCATAGGTTGGTTTTGTCCTCACAAAGCAAAGTCGATGTCACTTTCAACCCCAGAAGAAACCATCATAGAAACTACGTTCATTTGATGCGTACAAGTAGACACTCCACATCCTCTCTGGGCCACCAAACCATTCGTCGGCTCACTGCTGAAATTGATGGAAAAATTGTATAAACCAGCTGGACCTAGCCACAGCACAAGGATTCTCATTGGAGTGTTTTCAAACAGTTTGTACCTTACCCATCAGCCCGAAAACTGCCCAAAGTGGGGGAACACAAATGCCAGAACAATTCTGGTGTTGAATGGCTCGTCGCAGACTCCCAGCCACCTTGACTTCAGTGTAGGTATCAACCATGTCCTCAGCTGTCAATCCAGTTGTCTGATCGGCATCAGAAAAGAACTCAGGAAAGGAACCAAAGTCAAGATCTGTGGTGCTCAGCAGTCGCTCCATCTGACAAAGACAACCAAGCTCTGGGGCTGCCAGCCACCACCAAGGTTTTTGCTCCCTGAAATAACATGTCCAACTCCACAAATGGATCGTCAGCATGTGTTTTCAGACAGTTGTTTTTGAAGTCTCCACGGGACATGCACCTCGTTTTTTCATAGGAACATTCTCAACACTGTCTTGTCTCTGTGTATATGGATTTTACATGATTTTACTTCATGATCTTCTCATATAGCTGCCTCGGAGTAGTACTTGCCCAACACTGGCAAGCCAGAAGTGGATGGCAAAATTCCGTTGATGATCCTGTGGCATGACTCAGGCGCTAAAAATTCTGCAAGGTGTTCAGGTGTTTATGAAATATAAAGTGGACTCAGCCAGGCCCAGGTAAGCCAGGTAAGCCAGGCAAGCCAGGGTGCCTGTGGTGCTTGTACCTTGGGAAATTTCAAGGTTGATCCAGCTCAGAGTCCATACATGAAACTTGAAACCTTCCTTACCTCCAAGAAATGTATGAAATAGATGAAAATTGCGAAATTCAAAGAAATTCAGAAGGTATCATCAAAAAGTCGTCCATTGCGCAGAATTCTGAAGCATATGTGCTTATCATGATCATCACACATTCTTGCGCTCGGTGTAGCTGTGCTGCGCCAGTATACGTGGAGTCAAGAGAGTCTGAGAGAGCGACACTAACGGCAACAAGCGAGATCCATCCTCCAGGGCACTGAGTGGTACGTTTTAAGAAGACTCGAAGAGCAATGGACTCTCAGATCACTGCGTTTCTGGAAACGTCTGACGGCAATCTTCACTCCTTGCGGAAGCAAACGTCCAGGCTTGGCGTGCCTGGGAGGGCCAACCCCAAATTATTGACCAGGATAGGCCACCGAGATGGTGGTCTGGTTATGTGAGTTGAACAAACACAATTTGAAATGCTATGTTTGTGTTTGTTTAAGATTTCATATATCATCATATCTCATCTCTCTGAAATACATTGCCAAAAACATCTCATGTGTGCCACATATACATGTCTTGGTTTGTATGACCAAGTCCCCCTCTGTCCCTGCGTGTCTAAGACTCTAGGCGGAAGTCACCAGTGCCAAACTCTGAAACCTGCATGACATGTTCTGCATCTGGCGATGTGTGCATGTCAGTTTGGACGCATGACCGGTGAGACCACGTGAGAAGCTTCTTTCAGAGACTTTGGCAGCACACTTTCCACATTTTCCCGCCAAAGTGCAGCACAAAGTCAGTCCGATGCCATAACGCCACTCAGAAAACAAGTAGTCGCCTCGGTGCACAGGATCAAGCTCGAAACATCGTTGATTGTATTGTAGTACATTCAATGCATCCTGCAGTCCTGTTAATGTCATGTCAGCAATTCCATGAAGCCTCCCGTTTTTCCTTTTAATGAAATGTCATAGGTGAGACGTCTGACAGCACACCAAGCTCATTGAACGAAGGCTGCTGTCCGAATTCCAAGCATAAATTGTGAGACATCAATCAACGTGCAGGCAGTGTCTGTGAATGGCAAAGAAATGAACACATCTTGTGGCGTTGGAATTCAAAACTATGACAACTATCAGATATGGACAGTGAGATACATGCAACACCAAACATGATACAAAAAATGCAATCTGCCACTAATCTTGTGGTCACAGGCAGCTGGAAGTGGTGCCTAAGCTTCTCTTTGTTCCAGAACCTCGGCGTGTGGCTTTGGAGGATCAGCAGGTTTTGTATGAAGCTCAGCAGGAAGCATAGAGACTTTTCTAGATTTTGTAAATGATCTGCGGACAAGGCAATCGAAGGCTTCACCAGTGCAAAAAGTTGATGCAGCTATTGGTTTTCCTCAGATGACGGCTTGGAAAAAAGAGCTTTTGCGCAGAGAAACGACCAAAATCCAAGGTCCCAAATTGGATCATGCATGGTGATGGGCCACAACCCTATGAACATCGCAAGAGAAGCTTATGATCATTTCATGATTGAATTTTAACTGGACCTCAAAATTTTTAGGTACTGTAAGCTGTCTAAACTCAGGAAAAGCTGTCTTAAAGAGGCCAACAAAGCAGCACCAAGTCCACTTCGTACAAGGCAAATTCTGCGCATAGAAACAACATCATGCTGTCCAATGCCCAATGCTGTCAAAGCTCAATGATTTTCCGCACAAACTCTCCGTACTCGCACTCACCACCTGAGGCTTTGGTGTAGTTCAAAGCAAGCTGCGAAGCTTGGGGAATTGATGGAATTCGTGTTTTGGCACGGCGTAAATGGATTTTCGGATTTTCGCGTATATCCTGTGAGACTCGCAAGTCTTCTTGTGGCCCAACAAATTGCCACTTCCACTTGCAGTTGTGCGGCTATTGTCATCATCAGCTGCTTGGATCATCTCTTCAGCCCTCAGAAAATGCACATGCTGTGCATGAAACTGGTTGATCTCTTATGCAACTGACCCAGTTGATGGTTCAATAGCCAGACTGAAATGTCTGGATCTGTTTCATTTGGCAGAAACCACGAACTCATGATGATATCTACTGGGACCATATTTGCAGTTTAGAATTCCAACTGAGTTCCACTGAGTTGCTGCAGGGGATTCACAGAAAAGCCCAACTTGCAAAGCACATCCTGGAGCTCAATGGCATCGATGGTGCCACTTTTGTCCTGGCACATTGAACACCGTTGAACACCAATGAACACCATTGAACCATATCCGGTGAGCCCTTTCCCTGTGAACCATATCTGCTGAACATCTTTCTCATCCAAGTTGAGATGGAGCCAAAAAGTCCTTGTCAAAGATCTTGAAGGCATTGACCAGTTCGTCTTCTGTAATCATGGACCGGTCAAACCTGAGGAAATCCATTCAGCCGCGTTCGAAAGACGCAAACAGACATGAGATCCGAAATGAGATGAGTCAACACAAGTCAATTTGGGTTGCATCACACAGGTCCTGTTTTGCTGTTTCTGTTGCATCACAGCTGAAGTCAAGTGGCTTCGCCATCAGCTTCACGAAGCCTCATAGAAAAAAGCAGGAGGCAACAATCTCACCAAGCAAGCTACCAATGTGCACTGGAAGGACAGTGGAATTTTTAAATTCGTTGAATGAAGTACAGTAAAAAGAACTGGAACAAATAAAGAACCCGTATAACTCAACAAACCCCCATTTCTGCCCTGACTAGGTAGCCAAGGCTCGCTGAAAGTCCATGATGCCTTTTCCGTGACTATCGATGTCGTTCATGACCTTGGGGAGTAACATTTCAAATTCCCAGCTACTCCAGTCCCACCAGTTTGCTATCGTCGTGACATGTGTGCCTGTCTCATTTCACAGTTTTGAAGTTTTACGAGAAACCCTACACATCTGCACATCAATCAGATTGCACTAAAGGAAGGTTTTGGTATTGCAACCGAGCCGCTGTCAAGAACCTGGGCTGGCAAACAACTGCATTTGCTGCACCAGTATGCAAACTGACCCCATCCAGCTGGATTTGCAGTGTCAACTTGACAAGTGTGTTAAGGTCACCAACTATGTCGGACCACTGCCAAATAAGAAAGCTGTCATGACACACTGTACAGACCAGGGCAAAGTAGTTAGAGAGATCTCTGGCTAGAGACTGATTTTGCCAATGCTGTTTCCACCAAGCGACGCCTTGTCTGTTGGCTCTTCACCCAGCCAGCTAAGTGCTAATCTGACTTGGCTGGCATCAATAACGCCATCCTTGGTTCACCAAAATTTCTCCTCATTCAACTGGATGGATGCACTGAATCAGCAAAGGCTACAGTACAGACTGCATTAATGTTCATTCAGATTCCAGTGTGTCCATTTCGAAGCACTTGTGGGCACAGCCACATCTCACGATACCCATTTAATCTCAGTGGCTCCAAGCACATCATAGAGGCGAAAGGCCCAGCAGAAGTCTACCAGCTCTGAGTCTCGAAAACCACACCTCAAAGCTTCCCAAAATGACTCATTCCAGGATGCTTCAATCGATACATCACAAAGACATCGAGCAAACATCGAGCTATATAAATCATGCTATGCAACACCCTAGCGAGCGACCAGGTCCTACACAACGTGCCTCTGGGAGGTTGAGTTTGAAACATCACCAAATCATACGTCAATCAATCAAAGTTTCAAAGTAACAAAACACCTGATAAACTATCTAAAGCATCCACAACATGTTGCTTACCAAGATGCTTGTCAGTGAGGATGTAAGAATCCGGAATGCCATCAAGGCGTATCCGGATATCACCGCCTAGCAACAATCCAGTGCAACTTGAAAATCCATCACGCTGTACTAAACCTTTGGACTGTCCACTGAGTCTGAGGCCGCCCGACATGGCAGACAGCGCTGGTGAGGGTCTCTATACTTGCGCCAAAAGGGCTTCAAGATGGTGACAATAGAGACAGGTATTGCCATGACAAATGAAACAGTTGGAAAGTGAACGTAGATACAGTGTGTCAAACTTTGATTCTCGCTTTTGACGGTCTCATTCACTGCTGTTTAAACAAGGCCCGCACGACGAAATGACATCGCAGCTGTTTGCATTCCTTCTGCATACCCACCCACCAACATGAATGCAGCAACTGAAAACTTGTCCAGAAAAACGGAATCAGAGTGTGAACATCTGCCAGCTCCTGTCTACATGTGTCTTCCTGTGGCATGCCCACAAGTAAGATCTTCCCAACCCACCATGCCGTTGACCTGTTTGGCAGGTTCATCATCACTATCATATTGTCAGGATGCATGTCACCTTGGGAATAGTCACAAAGGCACAGGGAATGCAGCCGCAATGCCTGCATGAGATGATAACTTGTCGTCAGTAAGCACCACTCTGTAGAGTACCTCATCATAATTATTTGAAATCTTTATCTACTGCACATCCTATCCTCGTGCATTTGCTTTCCATGCTGCTGGGTGCCTCCATGGCTCCATGGCTCCATGGTCCATGGCTCCATTTTTTGGCCGTGCAAAGGATGCAGCTCTCAACGGACTCTCGACTCTTTGCAGTTGCATGTTTACGAACGGCGAACGGCTTGAATCCTGTCTGGCTTGAACTTTGCATAGACTCAGCTTTGATGCTAAAGCACTGAGGCACCATTTGTCATTCGTCAAGACAATCACCATAGATTCAATAGATACAGCAACGGGGGAGAGGACAGCATACGGATACGCATGATACTGTCAAAAATCTAGTCTTTATAGTATGCAACAATCAAATACAGGATTGCAATAACCTGGTTGCTGCATTTCTCTTTACGAATTGGTTTTCGAACGTCTTGTATGGGAACAAACCCTGCCACAAGCTTCCACTTCTGTCTCTTCAATCTATCACCGGCCGACCTCCAAAAGCTTGGTACCTTTCAGGCCCTGTCGACCTGGTTGATGACCTGTCCAGGCCAGTTCCAAGCTGTTGGATGATCCTCGAAATCAAACATAACAACCTAAACACCTTTGATGTTGATCCACATCAATTGAAATTCAACAAGTGAATGTGAAACAACCCTAGCCTTCTGCTCCCATTTCCTCTGCCACGTGGTGTAAGGGCACAGACGACCTGATCAAATCCAATTATTGCAGAAAGTGTATCTTGGCATTGTGGCACTTTCCAAATTGATGGGCCAAACAAGTGGGGGGTTCAGTACCTCTTCTAAGTGCGAGTGTTTCAAACATAGGCCGGAGCTTCTCGAGAAACTGAAGAAGCTTCTGTGCGCCACCAACCTTTTTCGCTTCCTCACATGTCTGTGTATTCATGAATAGCAGTCACTAGCTGTCATTCTGAAGTCACATTTACGGTCATGACTATTATTTCCTCCTGCAAAGAGTTCCAATGCATATAAGTCGATGAAACGCGAGCAAGGCCGGTCGGATTCTTTACAGACTGTTAAAGAATGCTTGCACTTTTGACAAACGTAACAAGTGTGTCGCAATCTTGCACGTGCAAAACACACATGGTTGTGGGACAAAAACACGCAACTCTTGCAAATGGAACCAGTGACATGACGTGATAAACGGCTCCTGGGGATTCTTGCTCCACATATTACGAAGACGCCAGGTTAGGTTTTCCACCTCAGGTTACTGTAAAGCAAAGGTTGCAGTAAAACCAGGAAAAGCTGAGCATGTGTTTTTCTCAAATACGTTGTTCCGTGGGCAACTGGGCTCACAGCTCTGGCCATATGCCAATCTCCTCCACGTTCGCTCTTCCTTAGTGCTCCCTGTTGCCATTCCAAAGTACTACGTATGTCAGATTCTACAGGAAATGACTCCAGTTTGATCTTGGGAAATCACTCTATTAGTGTGGCAAGCTGATTCCTCCCTGAGCAAAGGACATGTGAGTCGAAAGCATCCACAGCTGCTGAGGATCGATGTCATCCTGTATCTTGAAATTAAAACCAAGCATACAACATGGCATCCAGACCTGCTTCAACCACGAATCGCATCTACTGAACTTGTCAGCAAAGCCTGTCCAATACGTCCATAATCATCCATAGCCCACTTGTATTCACCACCTCTGCAAATATAAGAATAAAGAGAACATGCTTTAACTTCAACTACAAGGGTCTCTACCATAGCACTATGGGGCCTTCACAATTGATGGTACAGAAATGAAGCAAACGCCTTTTCAACAAAAAAACGCGTCGATATGCCAACGTCGAACACAACTGCAGCTCCTCATCCTCTACCATACGAAGCAGTTCTCCCATGGAATACTGAGTCCCAGCCTCGGCCAAAATTGGGATCAAGCCTCTGATAATCGCGGAATGATCCACTGACAAAAGTTGAACATTCATATCTTTGGACCTGGATTTGCGATCAGATCGCACTCTCTTCTGGTGAATTTGGAATTATTCGTGTTTCCAGTGACCAGGGACAGGGACACTGCTGGTTCTTGCTGCTTTCAGTTCCAAAAATTGTTCAAGGAGTCATTTCGTTGTCATTTTATCTTGGGAATCCACCATTGTCTCTTAATAATTCCCTATTGGGGCTATGATTTGTTGGATTTTTGCTGTTTTGAATGATTTTTCTCTCTATGCAAAGTGGCTCATTGGTTTTAGTTGTCTCTCAATAGATATCGCGAAACTCCCTGGCTCTTTTCGATTCTCCCAAAAGAACATCTTCAAAAACCACTTGTATACTTAGGGGGAGTATTGAACATAATTGCTGCTGGAGATCTACGAGGAACATCGATTTCTTTTGCCCAGTTTGGGAAAGCTCGAAGGTTTGGTTAAGAGTCACACGCATCTTATGGTCTCCAAGCTCTGACTTCCCTTGCCTTCTTTTTTCGAAATTGGCATGACACTGTCGGCTCCCAAGCCTCTTGGTTGGCACTTCACTACCCTGAAAAGGACTTTCAACCAGATGAGATCCACATGGGGAAAAGCCAGCCATCTAGATTCAACAAATCTCGACCTGACTTTCATTGTCTCTACTTGCAGAATTAGGAAATAAACAAGCTTGAGTCCTTTTCAACAGAGTCTTGAGAATTGGAACAACCCTACCTACGGATGCCATTACGACTTCCATGCCCATCCTTGAGAAGCCACTCAAGCAACTCAGGCATGCAGGTCACGGACTTATGATTGGTGGCATATGCTGTGCCAATGCACGGAACATAGCCAGTGGAGGAAGCAAAAAAATCCCACGTGGGGATGCACTGCAAGGACACTGCCATGAAATGAATCCCAGGCACCCGATGTCAGCAATATTCAACCAAAATGGAAAAGACTTTGGAGATATGTTCAACATTTTTGGACAACATCCAAACTCCAAACACTGGTCCCGTGCTGGAACAAAACGAGTCACCCAAGAGGTAAAAAGGCCTTGCATGCTCTTAAATGCGTGCAAACGTGAAACCAATATTACGCTTTGGGTGGTGGAAGGATTTTGACACCTCACTCTATTTGTGTTGCGTTGTCTTGAACCAAATCAATCAAAGGTGTGTAGAGTCTGCGGAACTTCATGTAAGCATCATGACCCACCTTCCCTCCACCCATCTAGTGAATCGAATCAAATAAAATCCTTGCTCAAGTCTTGCTGTGTACTACCTCAGCAAAGAGAATTCACAGAACCACAGAATCATCTTCACACCAAAAGTGTCACAAGCTTTAAACTTTAGATGGATGAAATCCTCCCTTCTCAAAAACTCAACGCATCAAGGCATCGCAAGTTCTTCGTTCAGAATTCCCAAGGATTACTATTCTCGGCTTTACTCTGATCCTGAGGGCCGGTGCTCTCAATGAGTCGGTTCCATTTCAACTTGGCATCTGTCTTTCGTAATGTTACAACCACCTTCAGGGATACTGGAGCACTGACCGGAATTTCGGAGGCTTCAAAGCAGTGACTTGGCCAGATGCATTAAAATGAAGAAATGAGCGCGGCTTGTCCAAAAGTTGATCAAGAATCCTGCGTCAAAGTCGGTAGCCTTGTGCCCAGTTGGAGACAAGGAAGTGCTGCACTCCTATAGGTAGAAACATGTAAAAAGCACGTCCAACGAGATCAGCCAAATCAGCCAAGTCAGCCAGGGAACTCTTCTTCCGTGATATCAATCGCCAACTTTTTCTGTTTTTCAGGCTAACTCTTACCTACAATACTTCAAACTTGCCACTTCCCTTACTCTCCTCTGCACGGACAGGTCCAAAAAGCCGCCCTTGCAAGCGCCAGACCCGTCCATCTGAAAGCACGAGCAAAGAGAAGCTTTGGTCCTCACGAACACTGAGCGAATTTCGGACTTCACTACACACCAGAGAGCCATGGATTTGTTGAAACCAATTTCATGATCCACAAGCCTTTTGACTCTGGAAAAGGTGAACTTCTATTGCACACTATTTGAACCTTTCACAGCACTTACATTTCCAATAGGTCCGCAATATTGCGTGGCATGAGAAGATATGTGTCCTTTCTATTGACAGCTGCCGGAGTATTTCAAGTCTGCATGCCAGCACACCAATGATCAACCAACACTACCAGACTATCACCCGGTGGCACCTGAAAGGTGGCATAGACATCACTGAAGGCAGAAAGCTCAAGCTCTTCTGCTTTAATCTGAGCAACGCACAGAGGCACTTGAAGCAAGGGAAAGAACTCAGCTGACAGAATCATCGGAAGAACTAACACTTTTCTTGCATCCAAAGGGCGTATACCTTCACAACTCCTGGCTGCTATGAGTTGCGTATGGAGTTCGACAGTTAGACCGCCAAGGTTGAACTCATGTCCAAACTTCAGTTGACAGTCAGCAGAGCAGGTGCTAAAAATGGGCCGTTCTAGATTTTGGTCTAATCAAGAATTGGTCAACTCCCAATGGTTCAGTCCTTTGTCGCCACCCTCATCTAAGAACATGTACTTGGTCCTTATTGAATCCAAAGCTTGAAACCTCCTACAAAGCTGTAAAGACTTCGACTATGACAATAGCCAAAAGCATAGGTTCAGGTTGGATGGCTGGACAAACATCAGGTCACTAGTCTGGTAGCCAGGAACCAGGCATTGGTTCAGCTGTCTTCTTGGCCCAAGTAGGCACTCGCGAATCGGCCTTGCAGATCAAATTTGAATTTACCGCAGCAGCACTTCGCACAGGAAGTTTACCGGGACCGGTGGGTACAGAAGGGTGTGTCTTTCCGGAGGCGCTAACAAGATTGGCTTTCGCTGGGTGGCCTTTTTATGCAGGTAAAGCGCATGGTAGGTAAGTTTCAAAACGTTGCAATCTACGGCATTTTGGGACCGTTTTGATATCCTTCCATTTTTTTGAAATTGAACTTATGTGGTGATAATGGCAAGAATAAAAATGTACATGTTTCCCTGCGGTTTTAGGCGCATGTTGGTATCTCTTTATGTTTTGAGTCGGGGAGTAGCTGTAAAAATTGCCTACTAAGAATGTGTATTGTTCCTGGAGTTGACTATGGGCCGGAAAAGTAGCATTGTTTTTTGGTTCAAAAAGATCCGACTTTTTTTTCAACAAACGCAGTACCCCTGAAACCGGTGTTTTTGCTTCCCAGCTTCGAACACTGGAAGTGCTTAAATGTAAAGTTTTCGCCGCTATTTATTTGACAAAATTCTTCAAATATGAGTATTTCTTTGGAGGGCCCGTAAACCTGAAGTTTTGCTCACTGTTTGCATTTGAAATCAGAAAAACATGAGGTACACCCAACACCCTGGGAAGAACAAAGTCTGACAAATCTTTCATCCCGGTGTGGCAGCATGGCATCATAAAACAGCTTTCAGCTTTGCATGAAGCACCTCCAAGCCCAAACCGCCAGCAGGAGCATGACCTGAACTGCAAGCTGTACGAGGCCAAGGCCGAAACTTGACTTGGTCTCCGTCCATGCAAGTGCACAGTCTTCTTGGATAAGGTATTCACTGAGAAAGCAAAGAGCCGCAGAAACAGCAAGTTCAAAAGAAGCTGCTTGCAGCTTGATATTTGGAAACCAAGATCCGAGCTGCTGCTAGCACTGGCGGTGTGCGCCTCCTGCTCCTTGCAAGACCGCTTCAAACAAAATTTGGTGGCGCCAGTCCCCCATGAATTTGTCAAGAGAAGAAGCAAAAACCGTAACTACCAACAGGTCTCAAGGCTTGAGCATCGTCAAAGAACCCCTCCTCATCGCTGGTCACGGTGGCCTCGCGCACTTCAGCTCGGCAAATCGCAATTTAGAGAACATGTTACATGAAGACTACTAAAACAAAACACACGAAACCATCACAGGATTTGAAGTCGTTGAGTGATTCCTTGTCAAATCGCACACAAATAAGGATTCTGCGCTTTTAGATATATTGACACATATTGACATTGCTGACTCGGCTCGCAGAGGTCTGGCCTCGTCAACCTCTTCTTCCTCTTGAAAGAACAAACGTCCACTCACACGTCTTACCTTGCCAATTCGCCACGCCAATTCAAATTGAAAGTCTTACAATCGGTCAATCGTCGGTCAATCTGCTGGGCATGAAGATAAAGATGAATATAAAGTCATGTGAGGGCTCAGGGGATGTACAGAATTCAATCACTGAGGCTTCTGCAGTGGTTTTTACGTCGTCAAGAAGCTCGGAGATAGAGCCTGTGACTTTTGTGACTTTCAAATCAGCTCTCACTCTTCCCGGGACAGGTAAAAACACAGATGCAACGGCCAGCAAAAATTGTGTACTTGAAAACTATTTGAAGGAGCTTGAAAGGTCATCCTGAATTGCAACACGGACAAGGGAATGGCAAAACAGTTTCTTGCAGTAGAGCCGCCATTTTCCAATGCATTCTTCAATGCGTTTGGAACCCCAGCACACTGTCGGTGCATGGCTCTACCGATGCTGGGGACACTGGACTTTAGAGTTTGGATCCCGCATGATCTTCCGTGACCGTAGCAAGTGCTGTTCAAACCTTTCAATCCTTCCATCCACACCCACTTGAGATCACCTGAACTCCCAAATATTCAAGAATGTCAAACTTCGATTGAACGTTGCTGTTGCAGGTGCCGCTTTCTGTACAGCTGACGTATTTGTGTGCACTTCTTTTTTTTGTGATGCACCTGTATACCCACCCAGCTTGAAAACCTGAAGCTGCATAGAAACGACACTCAAGCAGCTGTGAAGCTGTTAAGAACAAACTTGTGGCAAAGCTGGCGGGTTTCGTCAGTTTCCGATTCTGGAGTCATTTGCAATCACTTGGACCCAACTCGAGCCCGCAGTGTCAGGAGGTATCAACATGTAACAACATTTACTCTAAGATGTTTACAAAGTAGCCACTGCACATGACATGGCAGCAGTAACCCACCACGTTCGGTCCTCTCGGTTCCCCTTCTGTGCTTTGTGTGATCCACTCTAAGTGCTGCTACTGGTGCCGGTTCGAAGTTCAACGCAGGATCTGTCTCAGACAGAAATGTGAAGTCCTCGGTACCGAGGATTCCTTCACTCTAAGTTGAATTAGACTGTCATCCACGGGGTCTGCAAGGAGATGGTCCGAATGATTCGAATAAGAAATCAAATTCGTTTGGACAATCCTCCCTCCTAGATTCCAACAATCCTTAGATCGAATGTTGCATTGAGGCCGTGACATGCATGCCAACCCAATTGCCTGCAAGATCCAAGCAACGGCCCTATCCAAGTCTTAACTTCTTGGAAGTGGAATGCTCTTTCTGGTAGAAACGCATACTTCATTTTCCCGTTGATCAATGTTGAACCACACTTCGGGCAGTGAGGAAAAATACCCCCACGACGAATCTGTGTGCATTATTCTTGCATTCAAGAAAACGCGCCAGCACGAGGTATCGAACAATCGCCTTTCCCAAAAGCAACGCGCCCCCTTTGCATTCAAAAGAAAAACCAAAGCGCCCGCTTTGCATTCAATACGCGCCTGTAAAAATCAAGCTACTAGCATAACATCTGTGGAACAAACCCAGCCTATTCCCGAGTAGAAGAACGAGTTACAAGGGGCTCGCTTTGCATTCAAGTGCTAAAATCAATACACTTCAGCAAATTTTTACGCGAACCTTGTGAACAAAAGGTATTTCCCTCGTAAAACCACCTTTCCCACAAACAAAGCGCAGGCTTTGCATTCAATAAGCGCATGTAAAAAGAAAACTACTAGCATAACGTCTGTGGAACAAAGCTATTCGCGATTGAAAGAACCAGTTGCATTCAATTGCTAAACTCAATACCCTTCAACGAACCTTTAGAAAGACACACTGTACCGGAACCTGAACACTGACGCCTGGCAACATGCAGGGAACCTCCGGAACACTGCCACAACCTCCTGGAACTGCTGGGGGAACCCGTCCCGGAACCGCCCCGGAACCGTAGCTGGCTGAGACCCCATAGCATTCTGCTGTTGGGGAAAAAAACAAGGAGGCCTCTTGCGGGTACAATCTAGAATCTTTGACAGCTAAAGAAAAAGCGAGTCAGAGTGACTTTGGTCCCCGGGACTAGAGAATTGAACCAACAGAGCTCTTTTAAAAGCTTAATCCTCTGGCCCACCCATCACAGCACTGTCTGGCCGTAGTGCAAATGTTCCAGTCCGCCATATTGATCCTGGTCATGAGCATCGACACATGTTCCAATTTGAGAATTTGAGATCTCATAGAACCGAAAAAAGAAAAGTGTAGTGTTTCATGGCTACAGCCAATTGGCACTCTGAAAATTGTGCTCAACTTACATTAAAGTGTACGGTACTCCCTTTGAAGTTTTTGCAGCCAAAGTTCCACGCAAAAGGCATAGTGGGAAGTGCCAACCTTGCAGCTTCTGATGATCCAATTGGACGCTGCTGTAACGATGCCAGGGCCAAGATTGCCAAGATCAATTGACTTTTTTTACCCGATTCTGGGCCGCCCACCTTCATGTGGAAAGTGCTATTCGTCTTTTCGAAAAATATCAACGAAGTGGCCTGCTCGAACGCATGCTGAACCAATAGAAGCCAAGTCAACCGATCCAGATTTAAATCGTGCAACACTCTATCAGGTTTAGGTGTGGCTTGGTACTTCAAAAACCAAAGGTCTCTTTTCTAATGCTCTTGCGTGTCACCCACACAGGCCTTGTTCGGGTCAGCCATGCCGGAGGCGTCTTCTTTGGCCTGGCACAGGTATGCAACAAAGCTTTGAAAAAGGAAAAGGTTGGAGCGGTCCGAGGGCCTCGAAAAACTGTGGGAAAGACCAGTGATTGAAGGCCTCAGCACGAAACGAAAAGCGACTGCAGGAGATGTCCTTTCATTCCCAAAGTATTCTACAACAGAAGCACATTTCAACATCACGGGAAGCGCTGGCTATGCTGTCTTTCACAAACCTGACCTTGACCCATCTTGACCTATAAAAGGCCCATCCAAAAAACAGTGTGCTGGCCGCTGGAACTCACAGGAGAAGCATAGGATGTATGAGAATCAGTTACGGCCTCAAAATTACTGGGTAATTTTGGCAGGAAAATGCCCTTTTTTTGGGCTTAAAATTTGACAGAAACGTGTGTGGAGAAAACTGCCTGAGCTTCCAAACAGATGTGGCCATGCTGCCAGGGCGGTAGCTTGCCGATGGTGAAGGTCTTCCCGGGCTGTAATCTGACAAATTGTGATTGTGGTCACTCGGTCACAGCAGATTCCGCAGTGTTCTGAGAGTCTGTTGAGGCCTAAAATATTTGGTTGCCTGTGACTAGAAGTCCCTCACTAGTAGCCTTTCAAATCAATCTTTCGCGACCAATTGATGCCAAAAAAAATGCATTTTGAATCATTCTAGCACATCTATTTTACCCTTTTGACCAATCTACAATGAATGAGTCAGACATCCCAAGCTGGAACCCTTCAATTAGCAATCCTCGTGGCCAGGAACCGTTCCCTGGTCTGCCATTGCTCCTCTCACCAGAGCAGCTCCTGCATAAAACAATCAAACTATCAATGATGAAAGAAATAAGAATCACCCAAAAGATGGCCCAAACTGTCCCCTCAGTGCCTTTGGCACACCTGACGTCCACTTGCTTCGAGGCCTCCTCAATTGCAAGAAAGAGACCATGCTGAACAACTTTTGCAACAAACACCGGCAAAGTAGACCGGGTCTCCAAACCATCTGAATGCTGGCGATGCAATTCCACTGTTTCTGATTTCTCAAGCTTCACCTGAGATGCCAAAAGTGTTGACCAACTTACTTGCTCCATGAGCCTGGAAGATGTCAAGTTTCTAGATCCATGTTCTTTGAACGGAAGAATCACACATTCTGTGGAGTTCTCGAGTTCAAGCGCCTTGCAAACTATGAAAACAGACTCTATTTCAATCGATTTTTGCGTTAAGAACTGCACGTAACTGACAAACTTCTGATTCGTGTACCAAGGCACTAAGTCATGGAAAGAATAGCTGACCCGAGGCCTGTTCCAGCATATCGGCTACGAGCAATTTCAGCTGGTTCTGTAGGTTTGATTTGAAGGGACCAAGATGAAGAGTTGCACCTTTTCAGCATCAACATCAGTTATCATCAATTAGCAAGGCGTTCCATTTGACTTGAAAATGACAATCGCTGAGGCCCATAAAGAAAGTCCTCAAGCACTCTGTGTGGTTTTTGGGCAATTAGTTCAATGCATTTTGCATTTAAAATTTGCAACATGTCATGCGCCCTACAAACTCCAACAAATTTACAAGCATGCCATCAGAAGGTGTGAACGCTGCCATTTTTCTCTCGTTTTCTCAACATGACTCTGAAGGGCCAACCTTGACTCCACCGTGGGTGCTGGCTGCAGCAGCACCCGTCCGGCGACTTGCCTGTCCTCAGTGCAGCTGCCGGGCGTTTTGTCAAGATTTTTTCATTACGAACAGAAATTCAAATTGAGAAATCGTTGTTTTTTCATCACCACGAATCGGACCAGATCGCCTCTATTATACAACGGTCCACTTGGTGCCCGTGCTACAAGATGGGCCATGGCCGCAAAAGAAAAGAAGAAAGGGAACAAAAACTACGGAATTGATATTCGCACCGTTTATTCTGATTGTTGGAAGCTGTTTGCACATCATACTTTGATGGTTCAACCGCAACATTTGTTGGCATGTGTTCCAAAAACTTCACGTCAGAAAATCAGCAATGACTACACAGCTCGTTGTTTGCAAGGACTCAAGGTTCAACATAATTTTCCAGAAGCAGAGCGTGGAACGAAGCTGACAGCCAAAATAAACCATTCAAATCTGCCAAGGTATGAAAAAGAACAGTTTAATCAGCCTGTGAAATTGTAGTGTTTCTTGTGACCATACAAGCAACAGCGTTCCTTTGTTGTGTCAAATTGGATGATATCAGCGGATTGTTGTTTTTGATGTGGGCCCAGGTCATGAAAAACCAGATAGCACTAGTGGTCGGAATCCCCCCAACCATACTCAGCTTGGTTGAGATATCACCCCCAAACTATTAACAAAAAATACCTGAAATAAAAAGAGTAATAACGATAGGGGGGCACAACCATAAATGGATAGGGGGGAGTCCAGCCAGAAAAACAACATAATAACTACAAGTAGTTCCCGGGCGAGCCGGTGGCGGAAGTTTCAAAAGAAAAAACCATATAGCAGAGAAAGATTTTGCCTATAGAATGTGCGCAAGATGACCGACCATTGCGATGTCCAAAATTTTTTTTTGGGTTTGAACGAAGTTTTTGCCGTTGCATGGCGGTGCTGTCATGTGAAGATCAGTGATGTGTTTGTGATTTGACTTCCTTTCATCAAGTGATGTGGCTAGTTGTGAGGTGATTTGTGGTACTACTCCGGTCCTACTCTGTACTACAAAGACCTACAACGTACTACTCCAACGTCTTTACACGTATCTATACATGCAAACCTGATATGAGCCTACCTCTACTTCGCAGGCAAGCCGGGGGCAGCCACAGATGTAGTTGAAAAAACTACAAAGTACTACAACGTACTACTCCAGTACTACTCTGTACTACAAAGTACCACGCCAGTTCTACTCCAGTACTGCTCTCTACTACCAAATACTACAACGTCCTACTCCAGTACTACTCTGTACTACAAAGTGCTACTCCAGTACTACTCTGTACTACAAAGTACTACGCCAGTACTACTCTGTACTACAAAGTACTACAACGTACTACTCCAGTACTACTCTGTACTACAAAGTACTACTCCGGTACTACTCTGTACTACACAGTACTACTCTGTACTAGGCCAATACTACTCTGTACTACCCAGTACTACAACGTACTACTCTGTACTACAAAGTACTACGCCAGTACTACTCTG